>CANUEX010001306.1:0-14025 GCA_948099535.1 Jatropha multifida
ATTAAACCATAGTAATTAATTAGTAGAAGGTTGAATTTGGAGTTCTTAAGCCTTGGATTAGAAGTTGCCATTAAAGGAGGTAAGTTGTAACTTTTGGGTTTTGTGATTTATTAAGTATAATTCTAGGATTATCCATGGAATCTATGCATTAAATCATGCTCTTTCATTTTCTTATGAGTAATTTTGGGTTTAATGTCTTTTTCTCCTACTTTGAAGAGGTTGGAGAACCCTCTAGCAAAGGCAAGGAGAAGATCCAAGAATAGAGATTTTAAGCTTGTTTGAGAGGTTAGTGCTTTACTATTTCAATTTCTCTTTCATTTTCTTTAAGTTGTAAATTTTGAGGTTTTGAATGATTTTTGATAAATTTGTGAATTGTGTTGGGAATTGATGTTTTAGATGTTTTAATATGATTTTATATGATTTTTAAGCATATTTAAATGCTTGAATAGGAAGAGGAACTTCTCCTCCCTCTCCCCTCTTAAATGGCCCAACCTTCCCCTAAGGAAAGGCACTGATTTTTGTTGTTGTTTTTTATTTCCTATGATTGTAAATGAGTTTTGAGTTGTATTTTCTTGTGATTAATGAAATGAATTTGGAAAGAAATCATTTTCCCCCTTGATTTTGAGGAGTGGCTGAAATATGTCAAGATGAAGGACATATATACATATATATAGAGAAAAACAAATTTTAAGTCTAAATGGATTTTGAATATAACATCATTTATTAAGTTGTTTTCTTTATGAAAATAAGTAATAAATGAATGTGTTAAGCATACATGTGTCTCTGGCACATAATGTGACACTTACTATCTAGTCCTACAGGACCGGATAGGGGGTGTTACTTTTAGTGGTATCAGAGCTATTGGTTTAAGCGATTCTGGAAAATAAAGAAATAAGAATTTTATTTGTAAATGAAATGTCTATTGTACTGTTACATGCCACTCAAGTCTACAACTGAAAACTCCCTCTGATGCGATCTGGTAAGATTTCCAAATTATTGTGATATCCTTGAAATCATAGAGGTGAACATTTTTGTTCCTTTTTATGTTATTACTAAATATATATGTTTGCTTAATATTTATTCATAATTGAATTAAGTCTCATAGGATGTTATTTTAGTATGAGTGATTATGACATTATAAGAGATTGACTGGTATAAATATTTTTATTAAATTAGTTGGCTTTACAATAAAATGGTATATTGAGTCAGTGAAGTATAATATAATCTTTATGAATATGAAACTTAAGTTTATGAATAAGTGTGTTTGTGTATAAGTTTGAGAGCAAATGAATTATGAGGTGATTTGAGATGTTTGATTAGACTGGTGAAGTGATATGAATTGATATAAGCTCATAGGTGAGTTTTCTGTATGCTAAAAATTTTATGATGCAAATGATTTCTGATATGACCTGTGATATGTGAATGTATACATGAGTGCAAATTGTTATTTGTATAGACTTCTTGAAGTTATGTTAAACTGTCATATGGATAAAATTGTGAATTGAGTTTGAAGTACTTAGACATTATAAGTGAATAAGATTTTGATATGCATAAGGAAAAAAGAGTGCTTTTATGTCCTTACCAGATGTAAAAGTATGATTTATTCCCTTATTTAAACATTGTGAAAACATTTAGGAAATATATGAAATTGTAAGGTTTCTTCAGATGAAAAGAAAAGAATAAGTACTTGAAAATTTTAAAATTTTACTTCCATAATTGGTAAGAACCATAGTAATTGTGGATGAATTTCGGCCTGATCAACCATTATTCTTCTATAGTGCTAAGGTTATATGCAAGAATGGTGCAAAATAAATTAATGATAAATAAGGATATAAAGATGATGATATATATATATATGAGGATGGGAAGAATTATGCAAACACAAAAATATAAAGGGTGAAAATATAATAAAGAGTTAAAAGGAGGCAAAAAAAAGGAAATTAAGAAAACTGTAATGATTAGCACAAATCATTAGTGATTATTAGTTAAAGCACAAGCTATTAACAACCATTAATCTTGAACATGTATTAAAATATATATATAGACATTGTAGTGTATAAGAGACAAATCAAGGGGAGTTAGGAATTAAACCAAACCAAACCAAACCAAATGCAATTGAAATAATCAATTAAATAAGAAAAGCATTGTTGATAATGAGAGAGAAACATAATAATAGAAGCATAAATATCAAAGAAACCTTTGATATTCAAAGATTATAGACAACAAATCCTCATTGTCAAACTTGCCACAAGGAAATTTCAAACTTGGAATAGGCTATAATTAATGTGATAGTGAAATATTTGATCAATAACATATTTTGAGTAGTTAAATACTCTACTATTTGTTTGGATCTGCACACTACACTCTCATTACTAAGCAACACATCTTTTTGAGTTCAAAACTTCCTTATTCTTCAATATGGATTTCTTCCTCTCGCTTCTTGAATCGACTCTCCCCTAAGAAATTCTATATTAGAGCACACCTCTCAAAAGAATCTTTAATATTCAACAATTGTTGGCTATAAATCTCTATTTTCAAACCTTGCCTCAAAAGACTCTAAATGTCACATGTCAATAATTAATGTTTGAAGAAAAAAAATATTATCTAATAACTCACTTTTGGCTATTTAAATCCTCACATTTCATGCATACTAAGTACTCCAACCTTCTATTGTTTAAGCTTCATATCTCTGTTAAAAAAATCAAATCTCCCTATTTCTTCAAATGGACTCTTCATTTCCTCACCTTGAATCTTTTGTTTCTGAGGGAAGACCTAGTTCAGATCTTCCAGACTATTATTTTACAAATGGAAATGCAAGGGATAAGTATGAGTTAATTTTAAAGCAATCTGTTCTCATTCCAGAGATTATTGAGAATGAGACTATATGTGCAAGGAGTGGATTTCTTGATGTATTTGATTTTCAAAATTGGCGTGGCCTGTTAACTAAGAGTGTCTGCATATATCCACGCTTGGTAAGGCTATTTTATGCCAATCTTGAGTATAATCCTAATACTAATGCCCTAACATCCAACATTAAAGGTCAAGAGATCAAGGTAGATGCAGACCTTCTGTCTCATCTCCTTGAAATTCCGAATGAGGGGTGGATTCTTCAATCTTTAACAGAGTGGTCTGAACAACCTTTAACCCCTCTAAGGCAAACTCAAATAGCTTCAAATGATAACTCTTTATAATCAGCTTTTGTTCCCAAAATAAGAAAAATGCCTCTTCTTTCCAGTTTTATTCATCATTTTTGTATTCATAACATCTTTCAAAGAGAACTTATGAGCTATCACCTTAGGAAATTAGATATGTTCTTTATTTCTATGCTTTTATCAAAACAAAAGATAAATCTTCCTGCCTCAACTATTTTTTATATGAAAAAAATCAAAGAAAAATGTTTTTGTCTACCTCTTGGAGGATTTCTGACTCCAATCTTTCAACTCTATAACATTGATTTCCATGGAGAAATGCATGTCACTGGTAAGCCCTGCACCAAGTGTTATTTGGAAAAATGTGTAATGGCTTGTTTAAATTACTAACCTATGGTAGTTTTAGATAGTGTAGAAGGAACTTCCACTTGCAGAAAAAGGGGTAGGGATCTAGAGCACACACAACCTGAAGAACCAGTACCATATCCTATTATAGGAGCAAAAGATAAATAACCTAAAATCTGTAATATATCTTCTGCTTCTCATGATAGGAATGATTTGTATAATTTAGTACTAGAGTTAAAATCTGATTTGTCAGATTTAAAGTCTGATTATGATATGTTTAAGTTGAAAATTTCTAGTCAACTGTAAAACATACAACAACAACAGCTTCAAACAACTCAGACATTAACTACCATACTCACCACTCTCTAAAATTTTTTATTCTGAGTTGATTTGTTTGAAACTATAATGTAATCAATTAGAAATATGAATAAATATCTATTTTCTTTTTATAGTATGATGTTTTCTTATGTAGATTACTAACTTCAAGTTTTATATTTAATTTTTAAGTGAGAATACAATGCTTTTGATTTACTAAAGTGTATAAATAAATATATATGTATATAAATCTAATGAAGGATATACTGAAAATGAGCATAAGAAATTTTTATGAAAATATGTTGTATATTTTGAATTAGAGGATATATGGAGATGTGTTTATAGAATAACTCAAAGAATGGTTGTGTGATTTGAATTAAAGGATAACAAATCCTATATAATTAAGCTAAAATATATGAACTCAGTAAGAAGTAAAGTTTGAATGAAATTTAGAAAATATAAGAGGATGTTTACTGGATTGAAACTAAAGGTATTAAATTGCATGTGATTGAAGTATGATTTCAGCATAAGAACTTTGGGTAGAAATGAATCTTATGTTGACTGTGTTATGATTATAATTATGGGGATACATGTTCTTTGTGATAAAAAGAAATGTGGTGTATTAAAATGCATATAAATTATGAAACATGAGAGGATGTATGCTTTGAAATGATTTCTATAAATGAAAATATTCTGTGGAGAATTTTAAATTTTATACTGATTATTGATGAGATATGTAAGGATATGAATTTTATAAATAAAATGAAGTGATGGTTGTAAGAGATATACATGATTGATTTGATGAGAAGTACATTATGTGGATTTTTATTGTGCTAGCTGTTAGAGTAATTTTGAGTTGGCATTTTATGTGAATTACAGAAGAAGTAGGAAAGTTTAATTTCCTTGGAATTATGTGGTTTTGATACTGGAAGTATTTATTGAGTCTATAGATGTTTTTACAATATAAAATGCAATGTTTAGACATAAATGTCTAAGTATAGAGAAATGAATCAGTCTTTTTTTTAAAAAAATTAGTCAAAATATCTCATTTATAAGGATATCGTATCATGATAGTGGTCTGAACATATAGAGATGAATGTTATTGTTTGGTGATTATTGTGGAATAAACAGAATTGTGATTTTTATGAGTTAATGGACTGAAAATAGTGAATGCTAGAATGTGGATAAAGAATAAAAGAGTATCATGGAGTTTATGGATTTGTGAGAAATCTAAGTAATTATTATTAAGTAAAACAATCAGTACTAATATTTAAAGAGGTATGTATTAATACTATGTATAACATATTAAAAGAGGAATTGAAAAGTCTATTTGATGTGAGTATATAATGAATATATGGTATATCGAAGAATTGAAGTTAGTAGAGATTCATGTGTGAATTTAAATTTTGGTGTAAATATTTTATATAGAGAATTATATTATGTAAGAATTAAAAATGAGAGAGGTATATAGGAACATGAAAGTTTAGGAAATACTGAAGCTAGAAATTATTTGTTTAAATGAATTTTGAGGACGAAATTCTTTTAAGAGGGGAAGAATTGTAACAAGAAATAATTCCTTATCAAATAATTTTTCAAATTTATATTATCCAATCTTATTCTTTTGACTATTGAACAATTGAAATTTTCTTAATTAGCGTAGTACTATTTAATTATTAAAAATAAAATATGTATTATTAATATTGTTACATGTAAGTATTTGTCAAAGCAAAATCATAAATAATTATTAGTATTAGTTAATAATAATGTGCATTTGATAAAATAAGCTATAGTGTTATTTTTGTGTCATGTTATGATAAAATGTAGGCATATATATATATATAATTGTAGGTTGGTTTGAAATTTAGAATATAAGACAAAGTTTAAAGAAATAATAATAATAATAATAATAAAAAGAAGAGAGGAAGAGAAGAACAGACCCGCTTCTCTCTCCTCCCTCTCCCTTCTCTTCGATCGCAGAACGCGATCCACTCTCCTGCCCATCTCCGGCCACCATCCAACGAGAATGAGGCAGCGATTGGCACTCCAAACGACGCCGACCTCAACTCCGGCTTCTTCTCCGATCGAATGAAGCTCCTTCTGTGCAAGGTAGCTTTTCTTCCTTGCGATGCGACTACTTCTCATGGCAGCTACACCCTCTCGATTTTTCGGCGATTTTACTTGCTCAGGTCAGTTGGAATCATCTCCTTATGGCTTTGATTAACTTACTTCTCATAGTTTTGCATAATGAATGAGGAATTGAGAGGATTTAGTTTTAGGTTTCAAATTGAATTAAAATTGGGATTTTGTTGAAAATGATATAATTTGCAAAAATTGATTTGGGAATTGAGTTCTATGTGAAAATCTGAATGTCTTGATGTGTTGATTGCAAATTTCTGGTGAGTTCAATTTTTCAGCCACCGTATGTGGCGGTTCCGGCAGCGGCTCCGGCGAAGCATTTGAGAGGCAGAATGCTCTCCTCGATGCGATGAGCGCAGCCGTATAATTAAGGTTTGTGTTTGAAGATTAGTTCTTATTTTATACATTAATTTAAATATTATTGAAGTTTAAATAAATGAAATTTTTAATGAGAAATTGTGGTTTTAATTATATATAATTGTGAAATTTATTAATCTGAAATTAGTCAAGCAAATTGGTTTTTGAATTGGAAAAAAAAATTATATATTTAATTATTTGGTAAGATTGAAAAATTTGAAATAGGAATCAAACTCGAATTCAATCTATGTATTAAGGACTAGTAAATTTAATAGTTAAATAAAATTGAGTTGAGTTTGATTATATGGTTAAATTATGGTCATGGATTAAAATTATAAATTATGATTGATGTTGATGAATGGAGGATGGGAAATGCATTGTGCTGGCTGCCCGTGGATTTCGGCTGTGATTTGATGCCTATTTATATGTTTTTGATGTGATTTGATGCCTATTTATATGTTTTTGATAATAATGAGAGTTCCATTTATAGAGGAAATGCTGCTGAAATTTTCTTAATTATGAATGAGCTATTAATAAATTAGTGTTCAATATTTGATTAATGAAATGCAATAAAAAGTAGACTTGTAAATAATATTAAGCACCATAAGATTTTATGCAGCTCTTATATTAAACAAAATAAAGGAATGATTATTGGAGTATGTGTATCGAATATGGAAACTGATTTTTGTAATAAATATGTTATAATTAATTATGTGTTATAATGGTTTAGTATAATTCTAAACCAAGCAATTTATGCGATTGTGAAAATAAGTTTTGGACTCAATACACTTAGTGTGAATCTGTTGTATGATTTGATTTATTCTGTAAGATGAGCATGCTTGGCTTTTAAGCCTTTCTGTTATATGAACGCTATGATCATATGCTAGGGTTATCAGCCTTTCTGAATAAGCGGACCCGCTTATTATTCTGTGTGGTGCTTTCACAGGCCTCGTTTCTAATATTGTGTGGTGCTTTCATAGGCCACATTTTTGTTATTCCAATATTTCTAAAATCCTATCTACTTCATTTTCTCCTAAATGTATCTGAGTCCCTTAAAAAAATATGATTTTGAGATAAGGAAATTAAGTTAATAAGTTTTTTATGTGATTCTGGTTTATTATATGTTATTAATAATAAGAATATGTGAATATGGTAACAAAAAGATATATATATATATAGTATGTAATATGGATGTTGGTTTTAAATTAAATAGTATATTTGACTGAAAATACAGAATAAGGTAAAGAATATATGATATGATATTTATAATGAGTAATATGATTGTAATTGTTTTTAGCAATAACTATTCAGAATTTTATAAGTCATTTCTTATATATTTATATATATATATACATACATATATATTTAAAATTTATGTTTAAATTAATATATGTAATAAGCACCACTGAATTTTATACTCAGCATGTAGAGTTTTTCACGCCTGGGTTGAGATTGTGGATAGTCAGTCAAAACTCCAGTATCAACATCAAAGATGGAGGAGAATATGTCAGGTAACTTGAACATGGAAGTACTATGAACTTGGCATATGGTATAAGAAATTTTAATTGGAATAAGTATATTTTAAGTTTGAATGGTATTTATATAATTTAAGTAAATATAACTCTTATTATTTTAATTATACAGTAAATTATCTATTTGGATATTAAGTATTATGATTTAAGGTTGAGTATTCAAAGTTGAGTTTTATATCCTATTATTTGAAAGTGATACGTTTTGAATGTCAAATTAAATTTATATGAATTACATGATTTATTCCTTTTAAGTTTTGTTTATAGTTTATTAAATTATTTAATTGCTATACATGAGGTATTAATAATTAAGGTTTTGCAAATTAAGTTAAAAGTTTATTACTAAAATTTTCTCTAATTATTAAGCTTTCCGCAAATACATTAAATGTATATAATATTTATATCTTTTCATGAATGAATTGTTCTTAAATATATACTTATTTATAGAGAAAAATAAATTTTAAGTCTAAATGGATTTTGAATATAACATCATTTATTAAGTTCTTTTCTTTATATAAATAAGTAATAAATGAATGTGTTAAGCAAACATGTGGCTCTGATACATAATGTGGCACTTACTGTTTAGTCCTACAGAATTAGATAGGGGGTGTTACAAAATTAATCTAATAAATTATATCCTAACCTAACTATCAAAACTAATCTAAACTTTGCACCATCCATCTGCTGAATGTCAATTAATTCAACTTCCTACTATAACCTTCAAAATAATTTAATTTTTCCACCATTATTACGAACAATAATATTTTCATTTCGAATAAATATAATCCTTCCATTAATATTTTTCCTTGTTACTTAATTTAATTACAGTCTCCATATATTCATCAGCTATGTAAATTTTTTTACCTTAATTGATCCTTAATAATCACAAAAATATATAATCTTATATTTGATCACTTAATTCCTTAATTTTAATAACCTCAAAAATTATATTAATAATTCTACTTGTGAATTAACACCATCAAACTATAATTTTCTTAATAATGTATTTTCTTCCTATTTAATGTGCAACTTCATTCTTTTAATTCAAATCAAAATACATGAATAATTTCACCATTTGATCCACAACATATATTCCATTAATTCTACCAAAAATTCATTTACTTTTATAACTATAACAATTACCATAACTCCATTATTTATATTTATTTCATAACCTAAATTATTTTAATTTAATAAAACCTTCTACATAACTTAATATTTACTAATCCATATCCTAATTAATCGGATAATTCTATAATCCTCCTTTAACTCAAATTAACTTAATTTCATTAACTCAATTACCATAATTTATTTTATTTAATCAAACCTAATAATTCATCCAACCCTAATATAATCCTAATTAACTAAAATTTACTAATTTTAATCCCTTATTAGTTTAAATCAACCTAATAATGTATTGGGCTATAATTCACAAATCTTAACCTTTAATCTACTTCTGAAGAATGTACCTATATATATAGTGTATTCATTTCTTATAATAATTTGTTCAAATCCACTAATTGTTCAAATATAATTTTAATACACTTAAATCTTGACCATAATTCCACCAATAATATTTGTAAACCTAATAAATTTCATCATCAACATAATTTGATCTAATTACTTAGATCCTTCAATTTTAATTATACGGCTCCTGTAATTAATTGATTTTAACCATAATTAATCCATAATAATTCAATATCATCCACCAATTTAATGTTTATCAAACCCAATAATTAATTAAATTCTTATAATTGTATCAACTACCATATCAAAAATATATATCACCTAATATCAAAATTAATAAATAAATCAACTACCACCAAAAATACTAAAGTCACCAAATCAACCATTAAAAATACTTAAATTAACTAATAAATTCTAAAAATTAATTTCAATACCTTTAATTATAAAATATAGTCCCAAAATAATTATTCGGCAACGATCGGGACTCGGATCGCAACTGAGATGTCCAGGATTGTGCAGATCAGGACTGGATCAGGTTGAGGAGACAAGATCGGGTCTGAACACACTAGAGGAGGTGCAATCTATTGTTGTCGTGTGGAGGAGAGGAGCTGTGGCCGGAGCTTCAGATGGTGTGACGCTTCTGCAATTGTTGGAGCTGCTGGTAGTGCGACTGAGGAAGGAGGAGACGTGGCTCTAGCACGACTGGTGGCTCGCCGGAGCCTGTGGTGGCCGGCGCGACGCAGATGGAGGAGGAGGTAGGGCTGACTCGCTAAAAATGATGTGACAGAGGGATGGACGGTTGAGCTTGTGGCGGCGCTGTTGTCAAGAGTTGTTGGAGGTGTTGCCGTTGCCCGACCGGCGACGCGGCACAGTGGTCATTGCGTCGGCAATGGTGGTGAGAGGGAGAGGAGAGATAGATGGAGAGAGAGGGCTGAGAGAGGGGCTGAGTTTAGAGAGAGTATATGTGAGAGAGAGAAGGTGTTGATGTGAGGATGAAGAAGGGAAAGAATAAAAAAAAATATAAAAGAGACAATGAAATGAAAGGGAGAAAGAAAAATTGAGACAATAATTGAAAAAAAACAAATCAACCATTTGAAAACTCAAGGAAAAAAATAGTGGTAGACAGTGCCACTTAGTGAAAATATCTAGTTTGGGTCTAATTTGGATTAACTCGGTCCAATTTAATAATTTGGCTCAAATTTAATGGTTTCTTAAATGATTTTAGGACAAATCAAATTGATTTTCGGTCTAAATAAATATTACGTGGCATAATTTTATTGGTTAGAATTTTATAATTAAAATTTAAATGAATAATTTTCAAAATTAAAATTTTCGGGTATTTCAATTCTCCCCTCATAAAAAAATTCGTCCTCGAATTTTAGAAATAACAAGATAGGATAATATAGCAAACAACACATATATAGAATATCAAGAAAAATCATAATCAATGAAACAAGAATAAGTCAATCTCAATTACCAACAAGACAGAAAGTCTCATTCATAATGAAAAAGATAGGAGTATTTCTCCTCCATTTCAGCTGCCACTTCCCACATGCACTCCTCGATAGAATGGTTTCTCCACAACACTTTGACCATAGGAATCTCTTTAGTCCAGAGTTTATGAATTTGAAAATCGAGAATCTTAACCGATATCTCTTCGTAAGTCAAGTCCTCGCTGACTTGGGCTTCTTGTGGCTCCAACAAGTGAGACGGATCAGAAATGTACTTCCTCAACATTGATACATGGAAAACTGGATGTACATGAGAGAACTCATTAGGCAAATCCAATTGGTAAGCTTCCCCTTGTTTACCAAAATGAATAACTCTTTTCATAGGAGATACTTTTAGAAAGACCAGTATCTCCTTCTTGAAATGTCACTTCCTTATGCTTAGGATCCGTATAGCTCTTTTGCCTGTCAAAAGCTATTTTAATTCTATCTCGAATAATAGACAACTTTTCATATGTAACCTGAATCAATTCGGGTCTCGCTAATTCTTCATCTCCTACTTTCTCCCAACAAATAGGAGATCTACACTTCTTACTATAAAGTGCTTCATAAGGCGCCATACCAGTGCTTGCTTGGTAGCTATTGTTATACGCAAACTCTATTAATGGTAGGTGCAAATCCCAATGTCCTCCAAAATCCAAAATGCACATTCAAAGCATGTCCTTCAATGTCTGGATCATTCTCTCAGATTGTCCATCAGTTTGCGGATGAAAAGCCATATTGAAATCAAATCTAGTTCCTAAGGCTTTTTGCAATGACCGCTAGAACCTTGAAGTGAACTGTGTTTCTCTATCAGAAATTATGGAAACTGGAATCCCATGAAGGTGAACTATCTCTTTGATATATAATCTTGCCAGTTTGTCAGCATTATAAGAGGTCCTTACAGGTAGAAAATGGGAGAAATTAGTGAGTCAATCCACTATTACCTAGATTGAATCGTAACCTCCGAGTGTTTTTGGTAATCCTACCACAAAATCCATGGTAATTCTTTCCCACTTTCACTCTGGTATCGATAGTTGTTGTAGGAATCCATCAGGCCTGTAATGACTTACTTTTACCCGTTGGCAAGTAAGACATCTGGATACAGATTCTTCAACATCTTTCTTCATTCCTGCCCACCAATAATGATCTTTCAAATTTTGGTACATCTTAGTAGTTCCAGGATGCACACTATAAGCGGCAGTGGGCTTCATCCAAAATTTCCTTTCTAAGGTCAACTTCTGGTACACAAACAAGTACCATTTCTAAGTACCCCATCATCATCTATGTTGAAATCCTTATATTTAACATTCTTGATTTACTTTTCTTGTTTGCTAGAATTTCCTAGTTAATTAGTTTCCTATTCTAGTGAGATCCTTGTATATAAAATACTTAGCTTAGGGATTGTAGATTGCACATAATAGAAAGAAATATATAATTTTTCTTTCCTTTCTTCATGGTATCACAACATTATTGCGAAATTGGTTTTTCAGCAAGGGTTTCTGTCTAAAAATTGGTTTGAGTTACAAACAGCTTCGCCGGAAGTGAGAGTTTATCGTCACCACCCACCTCAGAAGGAAGAGGGACCATGATCGGCCTTTTGTCTAAACCGCGTCGTCGTCTGATCGCTCGCATGAGCACACGCGCCAATGGAAGTTTTTGACCATCTGTCATACGCTGGCACGTGCGGCTGTTTTAGCGAGCTCCATAAATGTTTCTGGTTCTGACGGCCTCGATTTGGTGTTGTGACCTGACTCCGCTAGTTCCTCAGATCTAGTTCTGTCTTTTCAGAATTTTGTCCTCTTTTTTACGTGTTTCACTGCTATTGCGTGTTCCTCTACATCTGATAGTATAGGTGACGGGAAGAAGACCGATTTCAGTTTTCACTCAGAGAGCCCCTCACTTTAGATTAGTCCGATGAAGTTAGATGGAACAAATTACCTGGCTTAGTCTTCGTCCTGCTTATTATTCATCGAAGCAAGAGGTTTGCAGGGACACCTCGATGGTGGAGCAACAAAACTAGTTTCAATAGATCCGGGCTTTAACAAGTGGAAATTCGAGAATTCTCTTATTATGTCTTGGTTAATAAATTCCATGCAACCAACTATTTCCCGAGGGTATTTGCTCCTTGATACAAATAAGAAGATTTGGGATGCCGCTTCATAGACATATTCACAAACAGGAAACTATGCTCAAAGATATGAATTGCGACAAAAGGTTCATGAGACAAAGCAGGGGGATCTGACTATTGCTCAGTATTTTGCTGAACTTAGCGGGTTATGGCAGGAACTGGACTATTACCCAGATTTTCAAGTAAAATATGTTGATGATGCGACTCAAGTTCAGAAGTTGATTGAGGTAGAACGAGTGTATGATTTTTTGGCTGGCCTAAATAATGAGTATGATCAAATTTGAGTTCAGATTCTTGGACGAGATCCTTTTCCATCCTTGCGACAAGCTTACTCATTTGTATAGCAAGAGGAGACTAAGAGGAGTGCCATGGCTCACAGATCTACAATTGATAAAGCAATGTTGATTGCAAATTCTGCGAGAGAACAAATATAGGCTGCGAAGGGAGGTTCTTCAAATAGAGATCATCTATTTTGTGACTATTGTGGGAAGAATAGGCACACTAAGGAGTTCTTGTAACAGTCTCATTTTTCGATGTCGTAAATAGTGATTTATCGGTCTGTGAATATTACCATTAGTTCAGGACATGATATTATTTCGGTTCGGAAAAATTACTATGAGTGTCTAATGTGTTATTTAATATTTTTGGAGCATGTTTGCATGATTTAGATGGGTAGAGAATATTTTATGAATATTTTTGGAGAATTGCGGCAATTTATGAATATTATTTTTATTGTGATATATTAAGGAATAAATGGTGAATTATTTTTGAGAAATTAATTTAATTAATTTGTGGAGTTAAGTAATATTTAGAAATGAATTATTTGAGGAATATTTAGAGCCATTGGATGAGATTACCTAAGACTTGATCTTGGCCATTGATTTAGCATAAAATGAGAAGCAAAGTTTGACTTTGCTATTTAAATCACCAACACTTTCTCTCTCCTCCCTTCTTCTTCCTCCACGCCAACTTCTTCTTCCTTCTTCCTCCATTTTTCTTTCATTTTCCTACCTCCAAATACCACTAAACCACTTAATTAAATCATAGGATTTTGATTAAACCTTGAGAATTAAGTAGTAGAAGCTTGAATTTGGAGTTTCTAAGCTTTG
>CANUEX010001395.1:0-50980 GCA_948099535.1 Jatropha multifida
ATTTACTTTACCCCCAAATCAGACGGCTAATGGTGTGGTTGATGCATTCGTGCATGTACTTGAGCAATATGTGACTTATCCGGTGAATGCCAAAGTACAGGATCGCCTGGCAGAAGGTCTGCTGAACACCCTGAAAGAAGAGGGCCCAAAAGTCCTGACAGATCCTGAGGATTATGATGCCAGGGCGAACATTATGTGGGCCGCAACGATGGCGCTGAATGGCCTGCTCAGTACGGGGACCCCCGCAGACTGGGCATCACATTTGATCGGACAGGAAATTACAGGTCTGTACGGCCTTGATCATGCCCGCACGCTGGCGGTAATGATCCCGGCTATCTGGAAATACGCGCTGGCTGACAAGAAACAGAAACTTGCCCAGTATGGTGAACGTGTCTGGGATATCCCGGCATCTGATATTGAAACGATGGCTCTTCAGGCTATCGACGCAACGGTCGCATTTTTCGAAACCATGGGGGTTAAAACCCGTTTATCTGATTATGGTCTGGGGGATGATATTATTCCGGCGGTAACCAATAAACTGAAAGAACACGGCCATGTCGCCCTGGGTGAGCATGCGAATATTACGACAGAGAAAGTAGAGGAAATACTGAAACTGGCGTTGTAATAATTCTATACGTGGCACATGAAATACGGCGGCATTTCTCCCTCTGAGCTGAAGCACCTGCGCCAGTTGGAGAGGAAAATCTGCGGCTGAAGAAACGGGGGGCCGATCTGAGCCCCGAGAAGGCGATGTTGCAGGACGTGCTGGCAAAAAGAACTGACGCTGGCACGCCTGCGTGAATGGGGCCATTTGATGGAGTGTAGCCTGGGTTTATGAAGTTACTAACCCATACATGCTATTTAACATAATATACATTATGCGTACTAACATGTAATCAGGCAGAATCCAGCATTTCGCACCTGTGATTGTGTTGCTTGTTTTATCCTTGGTTTACGGCTTTTCAGACCCGCCGCAGACCGCTCAATCCGCTTCAGGCGTTCCCTGATGAAAAATCATTTGCCAGCGGTCATCTTCATTTCTGACCCATAACGATGTGCGCAATGTGCGGTGCGTTTTCTCTCCCGACGGACTTTGCCTGAACGTCCGGTATGTCAGTAGCAGCGCTCCGCTTTCGATCTGCGTTAATGCGAATTCCTCCGACGCGATTTGCTGTTGGTCGGTTTCTGCCAATAATGAATCGATAACTTGCTGTCTGCCGTATCGTTTCCCCGAACGACCAATCTCGAAAAAATGTCTGTGTAGTAATTTCTCAATGGCAATCTGCTGGCTACGAATTTCTGCCTGATGGAGCTGCCGTTCGTATTGGACAATTAGCGACTGTAAATCCTCTGTCATAGTTCACCTTTTCCATTTCCACCGATAAATGCCGAACTGCGCGTTTTCGCCCCGGCACCCGATCTGTAAGCTTCATCCATTTATCGGCTGTATATAATTCATTCAGATTATTCTTAATTGTTTACCGCGTTATGCCATTTATTCTTAACATCTCAAATACATAAGAACATTAACGATGGAGCGACTCGATGACCTTCCCCGGCCAAGTCTCTGGTAACAACCTTCCCGATTACGGTCTTGCACGCAGCCTGGGCCTGGCCCCCGGTGATGACTTTGACTTTACGTCACTGGGCAATCAACTCGACTGTACCCGCAGTTTTCACCAGGTCGGCATCATTTATTCGGATGGGCCGCGTCAATGGCTGGTGCGTCCTTCGCGGCGGATCGCCACGCCGAATCAAAGTACTGTTAGCCATGTTATTGTTACAAAAGTAAATTCTCAATCCACCTACAGCGCAGCTCAAGCCATCAATACGACGATTCAGGCACCTTCACTGGCGAATGAAATTACGTCGACGGCCATTTCTTGCGGAGCCGCAGTCGTCACCGGCGTTCTCGCGCTGGGCGCAGCCGCAGCCGTACCGCTGACTGCCGGGGCTTCAGGCGTGGTGGCGGCGATCATTACTGCCGGAACGGTAGCCACCGTGGCGCAATGCGCTATCGGGCTGGGTCGCATCTCACTGATCGCCACCAATAATGACGACGTGGTAACCTGGCTTGACAGCGAATCGTGGTATGTCACGACCAGCACCGCGCTGGATATTCTCTCACTGGCTGGCGCCGGGGCCGGATTAAAAAGTACCCTGGAAACCTACAAGCTGATGAAAGGCGCAACGTCTTCCAGAGTAACAAACTGGCTGAAGAATTTAAGCCGCGCCGAACGTAAACGCATTACCGAGGAAATTATTCGCGCGCAAAACCCGGGAATATCCAACACCGGCGTAAAAGCAGCGATGAAAGCAGGATTTTACCCGAAACGTTATCCTTCAGAAGCATTACAAACTGCGTTGCAGCGTGAGCTGACGGCGGCACTGGTTAATACCTCAGCCTTTGCCGGTAGCGCGTTAACCGGAACGATCCGCAACCCCGGCAATATGAAAACCTCTGGGCAGTACATTATTGGTCTGATACAGTCATTTTCCTTTACAGGAAGTAATTGGTAGATGATGAAATA
Source organism: Jatropha multifida (assembly GCA_948099535.1). NCBI lineage: Eukaryota > Viridiplantae > Streptophyta > Magnoliopsida > Malpighiales > Euphorbiaceae > Jatropha > Jatropha multifida. Next base: position 2,532 of record CANUEX010001395.1, read on the forward strand.
TATAAAAAGAAGCCTTACGTTAAGTGCTATGGTAGCAGAGAAAATAAAAACGAACGATCCGGAACGGCTGGAAAAATTAAAGGATCGTTTAAAGGATCGGCTGGGGATTCCTGCGGGCTGGCATATGATGGGCCTGCCGTTGATTGCCAGCATGATCCTCGCGGTGTTTAGCTTCGCCCTTCCCCAACCCTTTATCTGGCTGGCGATTTTTAGCTGGCTGTCGTTGCCGCATTATGCCGTAATGGCCGCAGTGATCCCTGTATCACTGCTCTATAGCGCCATCATTGTTATCGCTATGGTATTAATTTCTCGGGGTTTTTTATCGGCGATGAAGGTTTATCTGTGCACGCTTTTTGTGACGTCGCTGGTCGCCATGATATTCTTTCTGACAGCCTTTGTTCCGGCATTGTTTGGCGCTGAACGTCAACTGTGGTTTGTTATCAGCTCATTGTTGGGGCTAATTTTCATTGGTTGTAGCGTTAAATGTCTTAATAGCGCCATGTTTTGCCGCACCAATGCGTTATATTTGCACAACCGGGTCTGGCGCAAGCAATTGAATATTCAGCGTCAGAACATATCCCTTTCAAAACGATAAAATAAAGCCGCTGCGATTATTATTCCGCAGCGGCAATACCGGATTCAAAATCTCCGCTTCGACGCCTCCTGCGCCTTACAGATCCAGTTCAACCCACACAGCGGCATGATCCGAACCGGCATTGACCGGTTTTTTCAGTTCGGCGTAAGTTTCCCACTTCGCCGGACGTACGCCGGGCCACATCCCTTTACGGTATACGCCGCCCTGCTTTACTGTTTTCCATAACGCCGGCGACAACAGGATATAGTCGATTTTGTTATTGGCGGTACAGCTTCCCCAGGTACCCGGATAGCCGCCATTATCAAATTTTGCGTGGGTGAAAATATCGCGTAGATCGGTATCTTTCAGCAGTGGCGCAAGCGGCTGGCTGTCGGGCGTATCGTTAAAATCCCCGACAATGGCAATCAGCGTTTCTCCCGCTTTGATGCGTTGCTGGTAAATTGCTTTCACCCGTTCGGCCTGTTCACGGCGGCGGGCGTCCGAGCTGCTTTGCGATCCAAAGCCTTTACTTTTCAGGTGATTCACTAACACATGCAACGTTCTGCCATCCTTTAACGGGATAGCAAACTCCGGGCAATCACGGGAGAAAATCAGCGCGCCATCGGCATCTTTATCATCAACATGGCTACGGATGGTCGCAATCGGGAATGCGCTGACGGTCATCAAACCGACATCGATCCCGCGTTCGTCGTTACCATCAATCACCATCACATGCTCAAACGGCTTGCCATTACGGGCAGGAATGATTTCGCGGTTAAACGCCAGCAACGCGGGTCGGCTTTCCGCTTCGACGACAGCCAGAATATCGGCCTGCAGATCAATCATCACCTGCGCGGTCAACAGCATGGCCGTTTCATCCACCGGCGCGGCGCGCAGCTCCAGCGATCCAACCCAGTCGGCCCGCCCTTCGGCGATAATACGGATCTCCGAGCCATCTGTCGGCCGCGTCAGCAGTTTGCCACGGTTACGGCGCAGGATCACAAACGGTCCAGTATCAGACTTTTTCAGCCCCAGCTCGTTAAGCAAAACCACCATTTTTTGTTTCATTTCGGCGGTATAGGTTAATTCGCCGAGTAACGCATTCAGGGCGGCAAACTTTTCCAGAATCGGTTTGCCTTCGTCCCAGTCGGCCAGATTCATGGCCTTCGCGCGATCGAATAAGTTTTCCACATTGTAAGACGCCAGCCGCATCATATACCCTCCCCTTGAGTTCAGCCGCTTCTGTTGCGCCAGAACGCTGTCGCACAGGCAGTTTCCGGTTATGATTGTAGTCGTCGGCTGTGTCTTCAGCATGACAGAAACAGCCAGCTACCGGGAGAGCAGAATGTTCAGCGGACTCAACAAAAAAGAAGCCAGACGGCTTGCAGCGCTGGAGTTGTTGAAGCACGAAGATAAAGAACGTGACAGCGCACTGGGGGAATTTGCGGCATTTGCCAGCCAGCTTATGGGCGTCGAAGGCTGTTTTGTCACGGTAATTGATGATGTGTTCCAGTACGTCAAATATGCTGCCAATCTCCCGGAAGTTGCGGGAATCACGCCGCTTGAGGAGACAATGTGTAAACACGTCTTCGCGCAGTCTGCGCCGGTGATTTGCAGCGACACGCGAAACGATCCCCGGTTTGCCCACCATCCGCTGGTGAAAGATGGTGCGGTGATTTTTTATGCCGCCGCTCCGCTCAGAGATAAAGAGGGCGACATGCTCGGCACGCTCTGCGTCAGCAACCGAACGCCGCTTACCCCTTCGACACAACAGATTGCGGATTTCCTGAGCATTGCCGCGCTGGCTTCTTCCTGGCTTGAATGCTGGAACTCGGTCGGCCAGATTGATGCTTTAACCGCTCTGCCGAACCGGCAAAACTTGCTCAGGGCGATCGAACGCATTGCGGCGGATGAACCGTCCGGTGAGTACACGCTGATCATTTTCGACTGCATTGATATGCCGAGAGCGTATGAATTGTCGCGCTATCTTGGGTTGAGCGCCGTCGAAAATATGCTGAAAAGCTTCGCGACTTTATTACAAGTGCGGCTCGGTTTGCGCGATCAATCGCCTCTCTATGCTTTTGCCACCGGTCGTTATGCCCTGTTAGTGAAAACCGATGAATCAGAAGCCGTTTTGCGTAAAGCGGCAAATCTGCCGCCCACCAGCGCGAAAATTACTGGTGATATTGAGATTTCGTTGAACATTCACGCCGGGTTTATTCATTTTGTGGCGGGCCAGACGGCGGTCAGAGAAATCTTTCGCCAGGCGATCAGCGCCCTGCACGAAGCGATACGACAAAATATCCCCCTGCTTGCCTTCGATTCCGCCATGGATCAAAAGCGCAATCGCGATTTCAAAATCCTCTACGATCTGGGCGAAGCCATCAAAACAGATAACCAGCTTTATCTGGTGTATCAGCCGAAAATCAACCTGCATAGCGGGCGTACCGAAGGGGTTGAAGCCCTGCTCCGCTGGAAGCATCCGCAGTTGGGGAATATTCCGCCGACGGTGATTATCTCGCTGGCGGAGCGTACCAGCCTGATGTCCGATATCACCCAATGGGTGGTGACCACTGCCATCAAACAACTGGTGGCGTGGCGCAAAAACCACATCACCATCCCGATTTCGGTTAATTTAGCCGCCAGCGATTTGTCCAACGCCGGGTTTGCAAATGCGCTGGAAGAGAAAGTTCTTCAGGCCGGGCTGACCACTGCCGATTTGCGGGTTGAATGTCTGGAGACGGAGAAAGTGCTGGAAAACTCCATCGCCCTCGAAGAGCTGGATATGTTAAAAATGCGCGGCTTTAAAATCCTGCTCGACGACTTTGGCGCGGGCTACAGCAATATCAGTTATTTGCGTACTATTCCTATCGATATCATTAAGTTAGATCGTTCGCTTATTTGTAAAGTCACCAGCGATCGGGGCAGCCAGATTATCGCCCGCAACATTATCCAGATGCTGAAAGAGCTGGATTACATTGTGCTGGCGGAAGGCATTGAGGATGCAGAAACCGCGCAACTGCTTAAAGATTTCGGCTGCGATGAAGCACAGGGATACTTCTTCTCAAAGCCCCTGCTTCCTGAACAGATCCCGGCCTGGCTGGCGCAAAACGATGGTTAAGCGTCAATCTTCCTGTAATTTGCGCCACAGGCTCATTTTACTGATCCCAAGGTGCCGGGCCACTTTCTGCTGATCCTGATTGTAACGTCGCAGATAAAGGGTAATAACCTGCCGCTCAATGTCGCGAACCAGCGCCTTGAGCGATCCTTTGTTCAGATCCACGGTCACAGCATCATTAATCGCTGCGGGTTTGTTACTGCCCGCCAGCGAAAAACCGGTCAGTGTCAGCAATTCATACAACGAATAGGTCGGAAATTCCCCTGACAACAACGCCAGACGCTCAAGGATAAAACGCAGTTCGCGGACATTGCCCGGCCAGTGCCAGCCGGTGAACAGATCGAGAAATTGCTCCAGCAGATGTTCTGCCTGCCACTCACAAAGAAACATCCCGGCCAGATAACGAATATCTTCCGGACGTTCCCGCAGCGGCGGAACCGCCAGCGGCAGCACATTCAGTCGGTAGTAGAGATCGCGGCGAAACCCGCCTTCCTCGCTCATCTTCTCCAGCGAACGATTGGTCGCGCCAATAATTCTGACATCGACCGGGATCACGTCTTTGCCGCCGATATGCATGATTTCATACTCCTGGAGCACCCGTAATAAGCGGCTCTGGATGGTCATTGGCAGTTCGCCAATTTCATCGAGAAACAGCGTTCCCTGATGCGCCAGCTCGATAAGCCCCGACTTTCCTTCCCGCCTGGCACCGGTAAACGCACCGCCTTCATAACCAAAAAGCTCACTCTCAAGCAGGCTCTCCGGGATCGCCGCGCAGTTGATGGCGACAAACGGCCCGCGACTGCGCAGACTGTGGTTATGTATGCTCTGGGCAAACAGCTCTTTGCCGGTGCCGGACTCCCCGTAAATCATCACCGGAGAATCGGTACGGGCATAAATTTGCGCCAGCTTTTTGATCGCCTGCATTTCACCGTTGGCGGTGAAGATATGATCGAAGGTGTAGCGGGCATTGAACCCTTTTTTCTTAAGCTTGCCGCGCAGGATACGCTCCACCTTCTCTATCTGCGGCGTATCCGTAAAGGAGCAAACCACGCCAATGCAGCGTTTGCCCATAAATATCGGCACCCGGCTGGTGATAATGGAGGTGCTATCCAGCTCCTGCAATTCGCGGATCTCCGGCGCTGCGGTCAGCAGCACCTGGTTTATCCGTGTGTTTTTAATAATTGAATCAACAGGTTTACCTATTACCTGTGTTCCGCTCAAGCCGAAAATCTTTTCTGCGCTGCGGTTAAACACCTGAATTTCATTATTTTCATTGGTGACAATGATGCCTTCCGTAATGGACGACAAAATGATCTCCAGCCTGGCGGTATCCTGCGCTTTGCGTTTCGTTGTTTCCACTATCGCCAGTGCTTCACGCAGCGCGCTGTTCACCGATTCGACACCATTTTCGATCAGGATGCCCTGCATCGCATATTGCCTTGCACTATCGGTGACCGGAAAACCGCCGGTCACCGTGGCATAGCGGCGGCGCCGACACTGCTCCAGTTTTTCGGTCATATCGGCGTGCGATAAAAAAACAAATTCATCGATGGTGATATTCAGCGCCTGCGCAATAAGTAATACATCCGTTAAGTAGGTCTGGTAATTAAAAAAGGCAATATGCTGCGGATAATTTTTCAGCGGAATGAGCGATTTCAGTAAATCGGCAGTCGATGTCAGTATTTTAACCACCGGAATCTGCGTTGATTTTTCGATATATTCCGCTGTCCCTCCCCGGCTCAGAATAACATCGTAATACTCTGTATCAAGATTTCTGGCGATGCTGGCCGCTTTCTCGAGGCTGCCATGATAAACGTGGCAGTTAAAAATACCCGTACATTGTTCAGCGACTATTTCGCCCAGTTGCGGGTAAGGTGTAATTAATGCAAGGTTTGGCAGAGGATTCTTGTTCATGGCGATAATTTTCAATGTTGTCGTTTTATTAAATCAATATCACAGTTGATATTTCTAACACAATTGATATTGAGTCTGGCGTAGTGTTTTTTGTTTTCATCAATTAAAAACATTAAAATTCATGATGTTAAGTAATTTCTTTCCTTTTTTGTTTTTTGGCATGGCGATTGGATTAATAACACCCGTGTGAAGTATATGCTTCCACAAATTATATTTTTATCTTACAAGGAAAAGGAATGAATAATAAGTCTGGTGTATTAAGTGGCGTCCGCGTTCTCGATCTTACTCGCGTTCTTGCCGGTCCTTACTGTGGAATGATGTTAGCTGATTTTGGCGCTGACGTGATTAAAATTGAATTACCGGGTAAAGGCGATGATGCCCGCGCAAACGCGCCGCAAATAAATGGCGAAAGCGCCTACTTTATGAATCTTAATCGCAATAAACGCGGTATTACGTTGAATCTGAAGTCTGAACAAGGGCGCGCTATTTTTCTTGAGATGGTGCGCAACAGCGATATTGTGCTGGAAAATTACCGTCCGGGTGTGATGGAAAAACTCGGCCTCGGTTATGAAGATCTGCGCAAGGTGAATCCAGCCATTATTTATGGCGCGGTGTCGGGTTTCGGCCACACCGGGCCGTACGCTAAACGCGCGGGATACGACATTATCGGCCAGGCGATGAGCGGGCTAATGAGCACCACGGGCTGGGCCGATACCCCACCTACCCGCACCGGCACAGCGATTGCCGATGTGGTGGGCGGTATGAGCTGCGCCATCGGTGTCCTTGCCGCCTACGCCAACCGCCTGAAAACCGGGGTCGGCGACAAAGTGGATATCGCGCTAGTTGATGCGATGGTCTCGTCGCTGGAGATCATCAATATTATCTATCTGAACACCGGACGCATTCCGACGCGCATCGGTAACCGTTATGAGGCGATTTATCCCTACGATTCATTTCAGGCGCAGGACGGTTACGTCATTATCGCCTGTGGCAACGACAAGTTGTTTGGACTGCTGAAACAGACGCTGAAAATCAGTGAACTGGAGGATGCCAGATTCAGCACCAATATCGCGCGCGTCACCCACCATGCAGAACTGAAAGCCATCCTTGAGCGCTGGACCGGCGAACACCCGATTGACCAGATCGTTGAATTGCTGCTGGCGGCAGGGATTCCCGCGGCCCCTATCAACACCATCGACCGCGTCACCAAAGATCCACATATTGCCGTGGCGCGTGAAATGTTTGTCGATATTGAACATCCGGTGGCCGGTAAAATTACCATGACCGGTAATCAGGTTAAATTCTCCAACAACAAAACTTCCATCAGAATGCCCGCGCCAACGCTGGGCCAGCACAACCACGAAATATTAAAAGAACTGCTCAATTATTCCGATGCGGAAATAGAGCAGCTTATCAACGATGGTATTCTGTAAGGCCAACACCATGGGAAAATTTATTCAACTTACCGAAGTCGGACCGCGAGATGGCTTCCAGAATATTAAGCAGCCGATTCCGACAGAATTGAAAATTCGTATTATCGATAAACTGATCGCCGCCGGTGCGAAAAACATCGAAATAACCTCGATGGTCAGCCCGAAAGCGATCCCGCAAATGTCGGATGCCAAACAGGTCATTGCGCATGTGCTTGAAAAGCACCCGACGATAACGCCATGGGTGCTGGTACCAAATAGCCGGGGAGCGCAATTAGCGGTGGAGAGTCAGATCTCGCGGGTGAATTATGTTATCTCCGTCAGCCCGGCGCATAACCAGGCCAATATTAACCGTACGCATCCGCAGTCGCTGGATGAGCTGGCGGCCATTCGCCAGGCGCATCCGGATCTGGAGATTTCGCTGTCGCTGGCCACCGCGTTTGGCTGCCCTTTTATCGGTGCCACCTGCACCGATACGCTGCTGGAGATGATCCGTTTCGCCGCGGATCTTGGCATTCACCACATTACGCTGTGCGACACCATCGGCGTGGCGAATCCCCGCCAGACTGCAGATCTCCTGCAACGCATCAGCGCCCGGTTCCCGCATCTCGATATCGGCCTGCATATGCATAACACGCACGGTATGGCGCTGGCCAACATGATGGCTGGCCTGCAAAACGGCGTGACGCGTTTTGAAACGGCGGTTGGCGGTCTTGGCGGTTGCCCCTTCGCACCGGGCGCCGCCGGAAATGCCGCAACGGAAGATGTGGTAAATATGTTTTCCCGCATGGGGTTCGATTGCGGAATATCACTCGATGCTCTGCTGGAGGTCTCTGCATTAATTCATGAGTCCATTGAACCTGCGTTATTAAGCAGTTTATCGCGTGCCCGAACTTACCGTGAATTTGCTTTTTACGATCCGCAATGCTGAATCTCCCGGGAATGTAATATGAAAAATAATATGGATAAACCCACCATGACGCATTACCGGTGGTGGGTAATGAGCTTTATCTTTGTTATCTACACCGTGGCAAATGCCGACAGGGCAAATATTGGTTTTGCCCTGCCCTTTATTCAGGAGGAATTTAATATCTCCAATACCCTGGCCGGTTTATTAATCAGCCTGTTCTTTGCCGGATATGCGCTGTTTCAAATCCCGGCCGGGTATGTCATTAAAAAATATGGTATGCGCAATGCATTTGCGCTCGGCATGTTTCTGACCTCCATTTTTACCGCCTTAATGGGCGTGGTGAATAATGTGCTGGTGCTGAAATTGCTGCGTTTCTTTGTTGGCGTCAGCGAAGCGCCGGTGGTGATTGGCTCGACGGCGACCATTAATCAGTGGTTTCCGGCGAAAGAAAAAGGCACCGCCACCGGCCTGTTTCTTGCTGGTTCAAAGTTCGGTCCGCTGATTGTTCCCGCCCTCTGTGCGTGGATCATCATGACGTGGGGCTGGCGTTATATCTTCGTCTTTTTCGCTATTCCCGGGGTTTTGTTGTCCATCTTTTGGTATTTCATGGTGCGTAACAAACCGGAAGAGAGCCGCTTTGTGAACAAACAGGAGGCGGCATACATTCGCGACGAGTTACCGGGTAATACGCCACAACACGGAGAGGCGCCGCAGAAGGCCTGCTTCCGCTACTGCTGGCTGGACACCCTGATCCGCACCCGCCAGGTGGAGGAGCTCACCACCTCGAAGCAGGTGTTCAGGTGCTGGGATATTTATGGCGTGGCATTAGGCTACTTCTCGATGGTCGGCATTGTCAGCGTGCTGATGTCGTGGCTGCCGAAGTATTTGATTACCGAGCGCGGCTTCGATCTCACCAGCTCCGCCGCGCTGGCGGCCGCGCCTTTCCTCGGCACCGTGCTGGGCAATTTTCTCGGCGGCGTGCTTTCAGATCGGGTGCTGAATAAAAGACGTAAGCCGCTGATGTTGCTGAGCGCAGGTGCGACGATTTTCACCATGTATTCGCTGGTGTTTGCCCCTGAAAGCAAAGCGATTCTTTCTCTGATGCTGTTTATGCTCGGGTTGATGCTTTCTCTCGGTTATTCCGCCTATTCGGTGTATGCCATGGGCCGCGTCAGTAAAGAGATCTATCCCGTGGCCTACAGTGTGATCAATATGGGTGGACAACTCGGCGGCATGTGCATGCCGCTGATTGTCGGGGTCATCCTTGATCGCTGGAACTGGGATGCGGTGTTTATGACCATGACCGGCTTCTGCGTGGTGTGTTTTATGCTTGTTGCCACGGTCATTGAACCGTTATCGAAAGAGGTCACGGTGGTGCGTCGTTAAACGTCAGGGGGCGAAAGCCCCCTTTTCAGCCTGGCCGCAACGTGCGGCAAACGTTCAGCACAAACTGCCGTAGCCAGCGGTGCGCCGGGTCAACTTCCGAACGCGGATGCCAGAGCTGTGAAACGGTGATGCCGCGGGTTTTTACCGGCAGTTCAAATACGCAGAGCCCCTCGCTTGTCGCTTTATTCATCAGGAACGAGGCAGGAACCAGCGCAATCAAATCAGTGGCGCGCGCCACCGCCAGCGCAGCCGGAAAGCCCGGTACTACGGCGGCTATATTGCGATTCAGCCCGGCATCGGCCAGCGCTTCATCCACCGGTCCACGCAGTAGCCCGCGCCGTGAGGCGACAACATGCGCAAACGAGACATACTGTTCAACGCTCACTGCCTGCTGTTGCGCCAGCGGATGGCCGCTTCTGACGACGCCGACAAAACGATCGCGAAACAGCGCCTGTACGCGAATTTCCGGCCCCATTTCCCCCAGCACGCCAATCTCCAGATCGACCCGCCCCTCGCGCAGCGGTTTATCGCTTTTCTCCGCTTTCGGCGTAAAGCGCAGCGTTACGCCAGGCGCAATGGCAGCTGCTTGTGCAATCAGCGACGGGCCAAAGGCTTCAACAAAACCGTCGTTAGCACGCAGCGTAAACATCTGTCGCAGGCTGGCAATGTCCAGTACCGGCGTTGCCGGGCGCAATACCGCCCGCGCTTCGAAAACGGCGTTTTGCGTGCGTTCGCGAATGGCTTCGGCATAAGGCGTCAGCACCATCGTCCGCCCTGCCCGCACCAGCAGCGGATCGCCGGTGGTTTCCCGCAGGCGGCTCAGCGTGCGGCTCATCGCCGATGCGCTCAGCCCCAGCCTTCGGGCGGCAGCGGCAACGCTTCTTTCGGCCAGCAGAATATCCAGCGCAAACAGCAGATTCAGGTCCGGTTGTGTCATAGCAGGCTGTTTCTCATAGTGATTAATAAGATATGGCGTTTGCTGCACTGTATCAATGCAACTGCTGCGTCTTCCGCCATGTATCCCGCGAAAGTAGAGTCAATGCAAGCACAACTTATCCTGAGGTAATGATGGAATTGTTTACAGACCTGCCTGGCGACGAAGGGTTAGCGGGGCGTCAGCGCGCGCTGGCGCTGATTGCGCTGATGACCAGCACCACGATGGCCGTTTTTGATGGCGCGATGGTAAATATTGCCCTGCCGCAAATCGCCCGTGCGCTGCATGTCTCCGCCGGGGACGCCGTTTGGGTGGCGAATGGTTATCTGCTTTCTGCCGCCATGACGCTGGCTATTTTTGCTGCGCTTGCCGCCCGCATGGGGTTCCGCCCGCTGTTTGCCTGCGGGTTACTGATGTTTACGCTGGCATCGCTGGGGTGCGCGTTATCCTCATCACTGTCGGTGCTGGTGACCATGCGCGTACTGCAAGGGATTGGCGGCGCGGCCACGCTCAGTATTGCACCGGCGATCCTGCGCTCAATTTTCCCCACGCGTCTGCTGGGACGCATTCTCGGCATCAACGCCCTGCTGATCGCCACCAGCACGGCGATTGCGCCGGTCATTGGCGGCGCTCTGCTGAGCGCACTGGGATGGCAATGGCTGTTTGCCATCAATATTCCGCTGGGCGCTATCGCACTGGCATTTGCCCTGCGCGTCATTCCGGGAAAAAGTACCAACGTTAGCGGGCCGTTTGATGTGCAGGGCGCGCTGTTCTCGGCGCTGATGCTGGGGGCGGCCATCATGGCGTCGACAGACATATCCTGCACAGGCACGGCCTGGGCTGCGATCGCGGTGGCGAGCGGGCTGGCGTTTGTGCGCCGTCAACAGCGGGCGCCGCAACCGTTGCTGCCGCTGGGGCTTTTTGCCTCGTCCCGTTTCTCTCTTGCTGCGCTCACCTCGCTGGCCTCGTTTATCAGCCAGGGCGTGACTTTTGTCGCGCTGCCATTTCTCTTTCAGAATGTTTATGGCTACAGCGCCTTTACCTCGGCTTTGCTGTTTACCGCCTGGCCGGTCGGCATCATTCTGGTGGCGCCGCATGCCGGGCGGCTGGCAGATCGCTATGCGCCCGCAAAGATTGCCACTGCCGGGTTACTGCTGTTCGCCGTTGGGTTGCTGCTGCTGGTGCTGCTGCCGCAAAATGCGGCGGCGTGGGATATCAGCCTGCGCGGACTGATCTGCGGAATGGGTTTCGGCTGTTTTCAAAGCCCGAACAACCGGGAGATGCTCGCCAGCGCCTCACGCGAGCACAGCGGCTATGCCTCTGGCGTGTTAGCCATTGTGCGCACCTTTGGACAGTGCCTTGGCGCGGCGCTGGTAGGCGTGATGCTGGCACTCTGCACGCCAACGCAGGAAGCGCTGGCGATACGGCTGGGATTGTGGCTGGCGATGATAGCGACGCTGCTGGCAATCGCCTTCAGTCTGAGCCGCCTGCGTCGCTTGCCGAATCAGGCCGTACGCTGAGCCAGCCAGACCGTGTGGCCGGCACAGTCGGGATCTTCCGCCTGCATCTCCAGCACGCGAAAGCCGATTGCCGCCAGGTGTTGCCGGTACTCTTCAGGCGCGAGGCTGGCGTGAAACAGCGGTTCGCCCTCAAATTGCCCGATGGCGATACCGTCCTCCGGCCCGCTGGTAAACATCAGTACACTGCCGGGATGGCTGTGGCGGGCAAAGCGGGCAAACATGCTGCGCTGATCGTCCTGGGTCAGATGGAAAAAGCTGTCCCAGGCGATCAGGCCGTCGAAGGTTTCCCCCAGCGTAAGCTGGCGCATATCCTGGTGAACCCAGCGCGCAGACGGAAAAGTCTGCCGGGCCCTTTCCAGCATTGCCTGCGCGCCGTCCACGCCGGTGAGATGAAAGCCCTGAGCGATAAACCATGCGGCGATCGGTTGACCATTGCCGCAGCCTATATCCAGAATCCGCCCATTCTCTGGTAAGCGCGCGGCGAATTTTTCCAGCCAGCTTTTTTCAAACAGCGCTTGCGAACGTTGCTGCGCGAACGCAGCGGCGTGACGTTGATAGAGGGAAAGAATGGCACTGGCGGCCTCAGAGCGACTCATACCAGCATTCCTTTCAGCTTCGCCAGCAGATACGCAGTCACCGACGTGGCGTCGCTGATTACACCTTCTGCGATCAGCGCTTCAAACTCACGCAGCGTTATTTTACGCGCTGTCAGGCCGACTTCTTCCGGTTCCAGCGAGGTCTGATGCTGGGTCAGATCTTCTGCAAGAAAGATATGATAGCCCTGGCTGGAGTAGCCCTGTGCCAGTTTCTGATAGCCGACATGGCGCATACGTCCGGCAATCAGCCCGGTCTCTTCCTGAAGTTCCCCGGCGGCAACGCGCAACGGATCTTCCTCAGGCGCGCATTCCCACGATCCCTGCGGCAGTTCGAGGGTGCGTTTGCCAATCGGGTAACGGTACTGCTCAACGATGTACAGCGCATCGTCCTCGCGGGCAATGATCACCACGAAGTCGGGTTTCTCCACCACGGAATAGATCCCTTCATTGCCGTCGGCACGCAGAATACGGTCTTCGCGCAGGCGCATCCATTTATTGCGATAAACTTCGGTGCTGGCGAGGGTTTTGATGTCGGACATCATTATTCTCCTGGGATGAGTTCGCATTCCATATCAAAGCAGCGCAGATCGGCTCGCGCCATTTTTGAGTGATACCGGCTTTCCTGTATAACGCGAAACCCTTGTTGTTGATAGAAACGGCAGGCATTCGGCGTTGATGCCAGCGTCAGGCGGGTAAAACCGCGGCGTCGAGCTTCCTGCTTCAGCGCAGTGATGATGGCCGAAGCCAGGCCTCTGCCGCTCCACTGCGGCAGGGTGAAAATGGCTTCCACACTGCCAGTGCGCAGATCGAGATACCCGCTGGCAACGGGGATATTCTCCGGCGTGACGGCAACATAGAACGGGTTCTCTTCGATCACCACACGGTAATTGTCCGGCATGGCTTGCGGTGTCCAGGCCTCGATCACTTCCGGTGAATAGACCGCTTTACACCCCTGCTGAATCGCTGCGTTGCGAATGTGCCACAACGTTTCGGCTTCTTCAGGCACCGCCAGTCTGATCGTCATACGCGCTCCTTTGCTGAAAATGATATTTACCATATCAATACCAGCCGCGCTGTGTTCGCTTTTTTCGCCCGAAAATTCGCCGGAAGGATTCTGCCAGAGAATGCAGCACCCCATAAAAAAGGAGATGGCGCCTGGATTACCGCCATCTCCTTCGGGGTTACGGCTGGCGGCAATCAGGGAATGAGATCACAGTTGCAGGCAGCGCCGCCTTCACCGGCCAGGCAAAGGATATGACACACCTCGTTCCAGTCCGGTTCGCTGCTCCTTTCCGGGGGCGCTGCCGCGATATTCATCGATAATCCAAATAACAGCATTGAGAGTAATGCGTTGAATTTTTTCATAATACATCTCCTTTTGTATTACGGGTTTCATGGTGCCCTTTGAAACCTAACATGCAACCGCAGCCGGAAAACATTATGGCTATCTGATTCGCTGTGTTTTGCGCTGTACTGGCGTAAAGGGTGCTGGCGTAAGATTAATCTTATTTTTTGCGTTGAGATGGTAAAGCAGGAGATGATTGCGTTGGTTGACAGTAACGCTACTTTTGCAACATTTGATTAAACGATGTGCAACATTCAATGCCTTAGCGCAAATTTCATTCGAAAGTTTCGCTGAGAAATGATGTCGTCAACCGGAGTGAAAAATCGCTGTTTACCTGAATAAAAATCACACAGTTTGTAAGGAAATTCTCGTCATTTCATCCGGTTAAAAATTATGTTATCAGTATCAGCCTGCAAACTGAAAGACGTGCATTTTCAGGCGCGTCGCCCCTGTGAGGCCGAAAGATGATGGAACCTGTCGTTTACGTTGTCGATGATGATAATGCCGTCAGAAAATCAATTGTCCGGCTGTTGGCATCCGAAGGTTATCGCGCCATCGACTTCGCGTCCGCGGAGTCATTTCTCTCTCATCCCCTTGTCGGCGTTCCGGCCTGTTTGATCCTCGATTTAAACATGCCGGTGGTGAATGGTTTTGATGTTGCCAGCGCGTTAAAAGATCGCGGGCGCGAGCTGCCGATTATCTTTCTGACGGGATTTGGCACCATTCCACTAACCGTGCAGGCAATGAAAGCCGGTGCGCGAGAGTTTCTGACTAAACCCGTGGAACCGGAGCGTTTGCTGGCTGCGGTGGTGGATGCCCTGAAAGGCGCCGAGCAGGAGTTTGAACAGCAGCAGGCGAACTTTGCGCTCAAACAGCGCCACCTCTCTTTAACGCCGCGCGAGCAGGAAGTGTTTGAACTGGCGATCAGCGGCTTGCTGAATAAGCAGATCGCCGCAGAGCTCGGCGTCAGCGAAATCACCGTCAAAGTGCATCGCCGTCGGGTGATGGACAAAATGCAGGCCCGCTCGCTGGCGGATCTGGTGCATGCCGCCGGAAGCCTGCAAATCGCCAAATCCCGCAGCCGTTAATCGCTGGCGGGCACGGTAAAGGAGAACAGACTGCCAAACGGCGTTCTTGCCTGCGCCGTCAGCTTCCCCTGATGCCGTTCAATAATGGTGTGACTGATGGTCAGCCCCATCCCCATTCCCTGCGCTTTGGTGGTGTAGAACGATTCAAACAGGCGGGCCTGCACTTCGGCATCCATTCCGCTGCCGGTATCGGCAATGGCGCACAGCAGTTCACCCGGCTGCGGGTTTTGCGTGCTGAGCGTCAGCACCCGCGGGCGCGAATCCACCTCGGTCATCGCTTCAATGGCATTCATTACCAGATTCAGCAGCACCTGCTGGATCTGCACGCTGTCGCCGCAAAACAGGCTATTGGCGGCCTGCAACCGGTAATCGACAGCAATATGCCGCCGCTCAAGTTCGCTGCGCGACAGGGTCAGAATATGGTGCAGCAGCGCGTGCAGATCGAGGCGTTCAAACACCGGCGGCTGGCGGCGCGTCAGGGATTGCAGGCTGCGGATCACCTCGCCTGCGCGCTGCCCTTCGCTAATAATTTCCTCCAGCCCGGTGCGGATGTTTTCAATCGGCAGCGGATCGCGGTTAAGCCAGCGCAGGCTGGCGCCCGCGTTGGAGACAATCGACATCAGCGGCTGGTTAATCTCATGGGCAATTGATGAGGTCAGTTGCCCGACGGTGGTTGCCCGCGAAACGCGCGCCAGTTCGGCCTGTGCCACGCGTACCGCATCTTCATTTTGCCGTTGGGTGGTGATATCGGTGATGGTGCCAAAATATTCATGCACCGTTTCACCGCTGGCCGCCACCGGATCGCCGATGCCGAGGATATAACGCACCTCGCCGTCGGCGCGGATAATACGGAACTCCGCCTGCATGGTTAACCCCTGTGCGACGCTGCGGGTCACCAGCGCGCTGATATGCGCATGGTCGTCAGGATGCACATAGGTGAGAAACTCGGCCATCGAAATCAGCTTGCGTTTCTCCGGTAGCCCCAGAATGCGCGCATACTCATCCGACATATGCATCAGATCCTGCTCCAGCTCCCAGCGCCAGGTTCCTGTGTGGCTGATCTGCTCGCCGAGCATCAGCGAGGTCTGGCTGGCGCGCAGCTCTTTTTCCACCCGGCGGCGCTGAATATTCTCCTCCAGCAGTTCGGCGTACAGACGCGCCGTTTCCAGCGAAACCGCCGCATGCGCGCCAAGCAGGTTTACCACTCGGGAGTGCCCGGCGGTAAACACGTCCGGCATCAGGCGATTCTCCAGATAGAGTGCCCCCACCAGCCGCGCCTGTTTAAACATCGGCACGCACATTACAGCAGCGCCGGAGGTTAACAGATAGGGATCCTGGCTGAATGGGCTGTACTCTTCCGGCCTGCCGGTGCGGATCTCCTGCCCGGTACGGATCACTGCCGCCAGCACCGACAGCGGTAAATCCGTCGCCAGCGGCGTTTCGTTCAGTACCTGTACGCGCACCCCTTCGTTGCTGGTGTGTGCGCTGGCTTCAATCAGCGGGATAGTGTCGTCCAGTACGCGGATTAACAAGCCGCGCTGTGCGCCTGCCCGTTCCAGCAACATGGTCATCAGGATCTGGATCAGCCGCTCAAGATTGATCTCTTCGGAGAGCGCGCGCGAGGCTTTGATGATGCTTTGCAGATCGCGAATTTCATCATTTTGCGCAAACGCAATGGTGTCATACGGCGTACTGGCCGCCTTCGCGACAAGATGCGGGTGCGTCTGTTCGAGCTGACGCACTTTGCCGTGCGCGCCAACGCGGCCCCAGGCGGCGATTGCCCCGCGAAACCAGGCATCGGCAATCGTTGGATAACCGCAGGTGCGGGCAAATTGCCCGGCCAGTTCGTGCGCCAGCGCGTTGCTTGGGTTAAAGCCCGCTTCGCGCGACAGCTTGATGGCTTTCTCATACTGACCAATGGCGATACTGTTCATCCCGTCAAGCCGGACGATCTCGGCGTACAGTAGTGCCTCTTTGTCGCTGAAGGTCGCCGGATTGAGTCGCGCCCAGCGCGCGATCGGGTTGTAGTGCTGATTAAGCCGCTGGCGATGCGCGGCGGAAAAGGTATCCGGCGTCAGTTGCATCGACAACGACAGCGCGCTGTAGAGATGGTAATCGAGCAGATTGACGTGTCCGGGCGCGGACCAGGCAAAGCGTCCCGCTTCCAGCAGGCTGCTTTCCGCCTGCGCATATTCACCGGCAAAGAAGTGCGCCATTCCGCGATAAAGCCAGAACCAGAACAGCATGGTCGGCGGCGGTGTTGCCGGTAGCAGTGATTCCGGCAACACCGCTTTACCGCTAAACACCGGCTGGGGTGTTCGCAGGTACTCAACAAAGTGACGTTGTAATAGAAGGACGGTATCCATATCCGAAAAACGTGTTTCGCGCACGAAGGCCAGCCCGCGTTCTATATAACTCAGTACCACATCAAGCGGGTCGCCGCAGGCCAGGCTGTTGCTGACCTCACGGAAGGAGGCGAAGCAGGCAATAGTGAGATCGCCATGCGCAACCGCAGCGGTGAAACAGTTTCTGGCGCACTGGACGGTATGCGACAACGGCTGGATCCAGACGCTGCTGCGCCCCAGCGCCACCAGTGTTTTGGCGGCGTAATCATGAAAACCGTGGCGCGTGACCAGATCCTGCGCCAGCGTGCCGTAGCGAAAGCCCTGCTCATACTCGCCATACCGCTCGCCAATCATCACGCCAAACCACGCCAGCGCGGCAGTGGATGCGCCCGTCAGCCCGCGCTCCAGCGTCAGTTGCAGTATCCGGCAGAGCAGCAGGAAATGCAGGCGTGGACAGTGAAAACTGGCGTACAGACTGGCGCTTCCCAGCAGGTTCATCAGCACATCTGTTTCGCGGTGGTTCATGCGCGGCAACGCCATAAACGCGCTGGCGGGCTGCGTACCGATAAGGGATGAAATCTCCTGCCAGGCTTCGTCACACTCCGCATCGTCCGGCTGGCGGCTCACGTGAATACCGAACACGGAGAGCCAGCTCAGCGTGGTGTCGAGCGCCTGTGAATAGCTGGAGCGGCGGATATGCACCTCCGCCAGTACACTGGCGGCATGGGCTTTTTCCACCAGCCCGCCCGGCGAGGCCAGCAGCGTTTCGCACGATGCGCGTGCGGTAGCGAGATGGCCCAGCAGAAGTTCGCATTCTGCCCGCTGTAAATCGAGCGCGAAGAGATCGCCGCTGTCGGCGCTGAGCGTGCGCGCGGTCTGTAAATAACCCAGCGCGGAAGCGTAATCGCCGCTGCGTTTGGCCTGCCGGGCGGCAAGGGCACAAAGTTCGCTGAACTTCTGCCGCTGTGGCGCAAGCTGGATACTGTCGATCGCCGCCGTGACATGGTGGATGGTGCGAAACAGGATCTCGTTACCTGGGGTTTGCCGCGCTTCATCAGCCAGCAGGCTGGCGGCCCGCAGATGTAACTGACGGCATACGGACAAGGGCAGCGCGGCGCTTGCCGCCTGCTGAATGCGCTCATGGGTAAAAGTGTATTCGTCGGCGTTGAGAGTAATTAACTGCACGGCCACCGCCGGATGCAGGTGCAAACGGAGCTCGCCAGGCGTTATCTCCAGTATGCGGCTTGCCAGCGACACCCCGCCCGCGCTGCCAAGGCAGGCCAGATGAGCGAGCAGCGTACGGGTCTCATCCGGCATCTGTTCCAGTTGTTGCAGCACCAGACTGATAACGTTTTCGCTGTAGTAACGGGCGCGAATCGCCGCCAGATCGTAGTGCCAGCGCCCCTGATAGCTGTTATGACTCACCAGCCCGTCTTCGACGATGCGTTTAAAAAATTCATGGGCAAACAGCGGATTACCGCCGGTTTTTTCATGGATCAGTTTTGCCAGATCAACGGTCGATGCCGGGCGGGTCTGAAAAACGATCGCCAGCCAGCGCGCCACGGCTTTGACGGAGAGGGGTTGCGGCTCGCACGCTGTCGTTCGCCGGGCGGCGCTGCGCAGGCGTACCAGCGTGGCGGCAAACTCCTCATCCCCGAGCGACGGCAGATCACGGTGCGATACCACCATCAGCAGCGGCAAGGCGTGGCTGTGCTGTAACAGGTACTCCAGCAGTTGCAGGCTGGCGTCATCGATCCAGTGCAGATTGTCGATCAGTATGACCAGCGGGCAACCGAGCGTGGCAAATACACTCACCAGGCGCAACACCATATGATTAAAGCGGGCGCGGGCATCCAGCGCG
Source organism: Jatropha multifida (assembly GCA_948099535.1). NCBI lineage: Eukaryota > Viridiplantae > Streptophyta > Magnoliopsida > Malpighiales > Euphorbiaceae > Jatropha > Jatropha multifida. The sequence continues at coordinate 21,553 of CANUEX010001395.1, forward strand.
ACGCTGTCAATGAAAGGCGCGGGTTTACTCCCCAGCAGCAGACCCAGTTCTGGCGCGAGGCTGACCGCCAGCCCTTCATACCCGGCCAGCGCGACGGAGAGCCGCGATTTCCAGCGCGTCACCTCTTCGGCGGGTAGCCCCAGCAAATGCAACGCCAGCGAGCGAAATGCCGCTGTCAGCGCGCCAAGCGGCAGCACCGAGCTGTACTGCTCCACTTTGCCAAGCGCGATCAGCGTCGGGCGTTGCAGAAACAGTTTCAGCGCCGAGGCCATCAGCGATGATTTCCCCATCCCGGACGGTCCGCTGAGGGTGACCAGCATCTGTTTACCACTGTGGTTAACCTCTTCCAGCGCCGCAACCAGTTCGCCCGCCTGCGGATGTGCGCGGTACAACGTATTGGCAAAGTGCAGCGACGGAGAGCAATCCTGTAAACCGGGCGTAAACGCCGGAATGCCCTGCTCCGGCGTCAGCGTGGCCTGGCATCGGCGCAGATCGGCGATCAGGCCATCAATGGTCTGATAACGTTTCTCCGGCGATTTGGCCAGCAGCTTCAGCAGGATGGTCGACAGCATCGGCGGTAACCCTTCCCGCAGGCTGTGCGGCGCGGCAGGTTCAGAGGCAATATGATGCAGCGTCCACTCTGCCTGCCCGCCTTCGGGCAGATCGAACGGCAGCACGCCGGTCAGTAATTCATACAGAACGATGCCCAGACTGTAGAGATCGCTACGGCTGTCAACGGCATGATGGGTGCGGGCGGTGTGTTCCGGTGACATATACGCCAGTGTGCCGCCGGAAAGCGGCAGCCAGTTTTGCGCCCGCGCTTCACTGCTGCTGGTGGCAAGGCCAAATCCGCCGAGACGGCAGTGCTCCCCGCTAAGAAAAATGTTTCCCGGCTTGATATCGCCGTGAATGAGATTGCGGTGATGCATCTGGCGCAGCGGCGCGCAGATACGTAAGGCCAGCTCAAGCCAGCTGGCGATGCAGGCCATCGGATGAGCGGTCATCCGGGTGAGCGTCTCAAAAGCAAATGTCGGATAGACCAGCGCAAAACGGCCATGATATTGCACGCTGGAGACAGGCGTGACCGCCCAGCTACTCTCCAGTTGCCCGCGCAGCGCCAGCTCATTTTTCAGCAACTGGCTGGCGCGCGGTTCGGCATCGTCGCTGACGGCGGTGGCGAGGATAAAGGCGTCGCTGCCCCACGGGTAATGGGCATTCATCCAGGCAATGCATCCTTCCTGCGCCAGTGGCGTATAGATGGCGTCATCCTGCACAGTAAAAGGCTGCCCTGCGTTGTGTTCACTGGTTTCCGGCCGCAACCGAAGACGCGAAGCGTCGCTCATGGATTATCCTCGATGTTGGTCAACACGCGTTGAACATATTCAAGGAGGATATCGATATCGATGGGTTTGCGCAAAAAAGCAACGGCACCGGGTTTGCCCGCGTACCGTTGCCAGGTTTCGTCGTCGTGGCCGGAGATAAAGATTACCGGCGGCGGTGCCGGACTAAGCTGCAACCTCTCAAACAGCATTGCGCCGCTCATGCCCTTCAGTTTGAGATCCGCAATCACCAGCGCAATCGCAGGCTGCGCCGGGCCATCGTTGAGAAACGCTTCCGCCGAGGGAAATGCTATCGTGGCGTAGCCCTCCGATTGCAGCAAATTACTCAATCCGCTACGGACGGAAGGTTCATCATCAACAATGGCAATACGCCGGGGTTGCGTCATGCGATTTCCTCTGGCCTCAGTCATCCTGGCGCGGCGGCGAGTCTGGGGGTTCAGGCCGCGGCGCACCGCTAATTTTCGGGACACACTCGTGGCGGAACCACGTCATGGTCAGCGGCTGTCGGGCCAGCAGACGGCGGGTTACCGGTACGAGTTGCTCCCCCACCAGCATGCCGAACAATCCGAGTAGAGCAACCACCGGCGGCGCGGGTGAGTGAACGCCCAGTAAAGCATAAATAACGCCAGCCAGAAGACCGACCAGGAGAGAAACGATCCAGGTTTTCATGGGCTTACCCCGCCGTTGTGTGGGTCATTAGCGTGGCGATCAGCCCTTCGCCCACCAGCATGCCGAGCAGCCCGACCAGCGCAATCGCCGGCGGCGCAGGAGAACGTACCTTCAGCAGCGCGTACATCACGCCAATCAGCACGCCTGCGGCAAAGGAAATCAGTCCGATACTCATGGCAAACTCCTGCCGAAAAGGGAAATGCTGACCGGCGAATACCGGCCAGCGTGCTGCTTAGCGTGCCGGAACCGGCGCCAGCGTGCGGTGACCCGCTTTGGCGCGGGACGGCGCTTTATGCACCATGGTGTAGGCGTAATCCACGCCCATGCCGTAGGCGCCGGAGTGCTCTTTAACAATCGCCATCACCGCGTCATAGGTTTCGCGGTGTGCCCAGTCGCGCTGCCACTCCAGCATCACCTGCTGCCAGGTTACCGGGATCACGCCCGCCTGGATCATGCGCTGCATTGCGTAGTCGTGCGCTTCTTTTGAGGTGCCGCCGGAGGCGTCCGCCACCATATAGATTTCGTAATCGCCTTCCAGCATCGCGCACAGGGAGAAGGTGTTGTTGCACACTTCGGTCCACAGGCCGGAAACCACCACTTTGCGTTTGCCGTTGGCAGCCAGCGCGTCACGCACTTTTTGATCGTCCCAGGAGTTCATGGAGGTACGTTCCAGAATGTCCTTCTCCGGGAATACATCCAGCAGTTCCGGGTAGGTATTGCCGGAGAAACTTTCGGTTTCAACGGTGGTGATGATTGTCGGGATATTGAACACTTTGGCGGCTTTCGCCAGCGCAACGGTGTTGTTTTTCAGAACCTGGCGGTCAATGGACTGTACGCCAAAGGCCATCTGAGGCTGGTGATCGATAAAGATTAACTGACAGTTAGCCGGGGTCAGGACTTCAAGCTTTGAGGTTGTCATATTTACACCCATTAGGTTAAAGGAGCTGGAGCTACGTTCAGACAGCAAACGACAGGGCTTCGCTATCGGTGGCTGCATGGTAGGCTGCGCTCCCCCGGCCCGACTATTATCTGATGGTATAACTATCCTTTCGTATACCTATACTTTGGTACAACTGGTCTTTTTTCCGCCGCGCTTTACATAATTCATTCCAGATGCTTATCGGCTCAACAGGGCCGCCAGACTGGAGGAAGTATGGATTTGCTCGCACATGCAGAACTGATATTGCTCAATGGCCGGTTTCACACCGTTGATCGGGAAAACCCGCTCGCCGATGCGGTCGCCATCCGTGACGGAAAATTCGTTAAAGTGGGCAGTGAAGCCGAGGTGATGGCGTACCGCGGCGAACGCACTCAGATTGTCGATTTACACGGCCATACGGCGATCCCCGGATTAAACGACTCGCACCTGCACCTGATTCGCGGCGGGCTTAACTACAATCTCGAACTGCGCTGGGAAGGCGTTCCGTCGCTGGCCGATGCGTTGCGCATGCTGAAAGAACAGGCATTGCGCACGCCGTCACCGCAGTGGGTGCGCGTGGTCGGCGGCTGGACAGAGTTCCAGTTTGCGGAGCGCCGTATGCCGACGCTGGATGAAATCAACGACGCCGCGCCCGATACCCCGGTCTTTATTCTGCATCTCTACGATCGCGCCCTGCTCAACCGCGCGGCGCTGAAAGTGGTGGGTTATACCCGCGATACGCCAAACCCGCCGGGCGGCGAGATCCAGCGCGACAGCAACGGTAATCCGACCGGCATGCTGATTGCCCGCCCGAATGCGATGATCCTCTATGCCACGCTGGCGAAAGGGCCGAAACTGCCGCTGGAGCAGCAAGTTAACTCCACCCGCCAGTTTATGCGCGAGCTGAACCGTCTGGGACTGACCAGCGCCATTGATGCGGGCGGCGGTTTCCAGAACTACCCGGAAGATTACGCGGTGATCGCCGAACTGCATGAGAAAAAGCAGATGACGATCCGCATCGCCTACAACCTGTTTACGCAGCGGCCCGGCCATGAACTGGAAGATTTTGAGAAATGGACCGACATGCTGACGCCAGGCCAGGGCAGCGATTTCTTCCGCCATAACGGCGCGGGCGAAATGCTGGTCTTCTCGGCGGCGGATTTTGAAGACTTCCTCGAACCGCGCCCGGATCTGGCGCCGGGAATGGAAGAGGAGCTGGAACGTGTGGTGCGTCATCTGGTTGAGCACCGCTGGCCGTTCCGTCTGCACGCCACTTATAACGAATCCATCAGCCGCATGCTCGACGTGTTCGAAAAAGTGAACCGCGAGATCCCGTTCAACGGCCTGCACTGGTTCTTTGATCACGCCGAAACCATTACCGAAGCTAATATCGAACGCGTAAAAGCGCTCGGCGGCGGTATCGCCGTTCAGCACCGCATGGCGTTCCAGGGCGAATATTTCGCTGAGCGCTACGGCCAGCAGGCCACCAAACAGACGCCGCCGGTGGCGAAAATGCTGGAAAACGGCCTGCCGGTTGGGTTGGGCACCGACGCCACCCGCGTGGCGAGCTACAACCCGTGGACGGCGCTCTACTGGCTGGTTTCCGGCCGCACTGTCGGTGGCATGCAGATGTACGATCACAGCGCCCGTCTCGATCGCGATACCGCCCTGCTGCTGTGGACGCAGGGTAGCGCCTGGTTCTCCAGCGAACAGGGGAAAAAAGGCCAGATCAAAGCCGGTCAACTGGCGGATCTCGCCATTCTGAGCAAGGACTACTTCCGCGTGCCGGAAGAGGAGATCAAAGGGATTGAGTCGGTACTGACGGTGGTGGGCGGCGATATCGTCTACGCCGCAGGTCAGTTTGGCCCGCTGGCGCCGCCGGCTATTCCGGTGGTGCCGGAGTGGTCGCCGGTGGTCAAGGTTCCGGGTCATTATCGTAGCGCACCGCCGCAGGCGGCCCGTGTCGGTCAGGCGGCGGGTGTTCATCACTGTTCCGGCCCGTGCGGAGTTCACGTTCATCAGCACGATATCGCCCGTGGCAATGCCATGCCGGTATCCGATGAGAACGCGTTCTGGGGCGCGCTCGGCTGTAGCTGCTTTGCGTTCTGACATCATGAAAACGTCAACTGACTTTGCGCCCCGTATTGATGCGGGGCTGTTCTTCCTGCGCCTGACGGGCAGCCTGTTACTGCTGTATGTGCACGGGCTGCCGAAGGTGTTCCATTTCAGCGAAGAACTGACGCGTATCGAAGATCCGTTTGGTCTTGGGCCTTATATGAGCCTGCTGCCCGCGATTTTCGCCGAGGTGATCTGCCCGCTGTTTATTATGGCGGGCGTGGCGACGCGACTGGCCTGCGTGCCAATCATCGTGGTGCTGCTGGTGGCGATGCTGGCGGTGCATCCTGACTGGTCCATTGCCGAAGGGCAATTCGGCTGGCTGCTGCTGATCATCTTTACTACGCTTTTGCTGACCGGCCCTGGAAGCTGGCGAATACGACGGACGGCAAAAGGAGCGATTGCATGACCCAGCAAAACGAACTGAAAGCAGCGGTGACAGTGTCACCTGCTCAACCTTCCGCCTCAGCGTGGCAACCGTTGCATCAGCGCGTTTTCCGCATGCTATGGATTGCGACCGTGGTCTCCAATATCGGCTCATGGATGAGCGATATCGGCGTGAACTGGACAATGCTCTCGCTGAGCGCCGATCCGCTGGCGGTGGCGCTGGTGCAGGCCGCCAGCAGCCTGCCGATGTTCCTGTTTGTCCTGCCCGCAGGCGTGCTGGCCGATATTATCGAGCGACGCAAGATCCTGCTCTTCTCTCAGGTATGGTCGTTCTGTGCGGCTGCCGGGCTTGCCCTGCTCTCTTTTACCGGCAACGTCACGCCGGAAGTGCTGCTGGCAGCGACCTTTTTACTCAGTACCGGCGCGGCGCTCAGCTCGCCCGCCTTTCAGGCGATTGTGCCGGATCTGGTCGACAAGCAGGAGCTGAGCCCGGCGATTGCCCTCAACTCGCTGGGCATCAATATCAGCCGCGCAATCGGTCCGGCGCTCGGCGGGTTGATCCTGTCGTTTGCCGGCCCGTGGATGGTGTTCCTGCTTAATGCTCTGTCGGTGGTCGGCGTGGCGGTAGTGTTGCACCGCTGGAAACCGCAGGCCACGGTGCAGCGCCTGCCACCGGAGCACTTTTTCACGGCCATTCGTGGCGGCCTGCGCTACGTTCACGCCGCGCCGGTGCTGCAAAATGTGCTGGCGCGCACCGTGGCGTTCTTTCTGTTTGGCAGCGCTGGCTGGGCGATGCTGCCGCTGGTGGCGCGTCGTGAACTGGGCCTTGGCCCGGGCGGTTACGGCATTATGCTGGCCTGTATTGGCGTCGGGGCAATTTGCGGCGCGGTAGTACTACCGAAATTGCGCAAACGGCTGAATGCCGATCAGATGATGGTGGCGGCGAGCCTGCTGTTTGCTATCACCATGCTGGCGCTGGCGTTTATCCGCCATGTCTGGCTGCTTAATGCCTTTGAATTTTTCACCGGCTTTTCCTGGATTGCCGTGCTCTCGACGCTGAATGTCGGCGCGCAGCGCAGCGCCGCCCGCTGGGTGAAAGCGCGTGCGCTGGCGGTCTACCTGACGGTGTTCTTTGGTTCGATGACCGTCGGCAGCGCGATCTGGGGGAAACTGGCGTCGGAATTCGGCGTGGCGTGGTCGCTGTGTGCGGCAACCGTTGGCATGGTGCTGGGCGCGACGACGGTCTTGCGCTGGCGGCTGGAAAAAGATGCCGCGCTGAATCTCGATATTCTCGATCCGGCAGGTGGCACGGCGAATATCACCATCCCCCACGAGCGTGGGCCGGTGATGGTGAGTTGTGAGTACCGCATTGATCCGCAGGACGCCCATGAATTCACCCTTGCGATGCAGGATATGCGCCGCGTCAGACGTCGTACCGGCGCCATGGGCTGGGCGGTGTATGAAGATGCGGTACAGCCAGGTGTGTTTGTCGAAACCTGGGTGATGGGATCGTGGATAGAACATTTACGTCAGCACGAGCGGCACACGGTGAACGATCAACGTATCCGTGAGCGCGTGCTGGCTTTTCATCAGAGCGATGAACCGCCGGTTGTCCGGCATCTGGTTGCGCCCGCCGGGCGATAATCGGTGTTAACCCACTACTTAACAATGAGGTAAGCAGATGAGCACAATCAAAACGCAGGATGGTACTCAGATTTATTACAAAGACTGGGGTGCGGGTAAGCCGGTTCTCTTCAGCCACGGCTGGCCGCTGGATGGTGACATGTGGGATAGCCAGCTTAATTTCCTCGCTGAGCGTGGTTATCGTGTTATTGCCTTTGACCGTCGCGGTTTTGGTCGTTCCGATCAGCCGTGGAACGGTTACGACTACGACACCTTTGCCTCCGACATTAACGATCTGATTACGGCGCTGGATTTGCAGGGCGTGACGCTGGTGGGCTTCTCGATGGGCGGCGGCGATGTGACGCGTTACATCGGCCGCTACGGCACCTCTCGTGTGGCCGGGCTGGTGCTGCTTGGCGCGGTGACGCCGATTTTCGGTAAAACCGCCGATCACCCGGAGGGTGTCGATAAGAGCGTATTCGATGGCATTAAAGATGGCCTGCTCAAAGATCGCGCGCAGTTTATCAGTGATTTTGCTACCCCGTTCTACGGCCTGAATGCCGGGCAGAAAGTTTCCGACGGTGTACTGACGCAAACGCTGAATATCGCCCTGCTGGCGTCGCTGAAAGGTACGCTGGACTGCGTTACCGCCTTCTCCGAAACCGACTTCCGCCCGGATGTGGCGAAAGTGGATGTCCCGACGCTGGTGATCCACGGCAGCAACGATCAGATCGTACCGTTCGAAGCCACCGGTAAACTGTCCGCGCAACTGATCAAAGGCGCGGAACTGAAAGTGTACGAAAACGGCCCGCACGGTTTTGCCGTTACTCATCAGGATCAACTGAATGAAGACCTGCTGGCGTTCCTGAGCAAACTGTAACGTCTGAGTGAAAGCAGAAACCGGGCCTCAGCGCCCGGTTTTTTTTACGATTTTTTGTGGAACAACTGGCTGGCTGTATCGCTTAGAACCTGCACCGCGCCCCGATCGCCCTTCATCATCGAGGCCATAAAGGCTTTGGCCTGTTTCAGGGTGATATGCGGCGGTAACGGCGCGACTTCGGGATCGGTTTTCACCTCCAGCAGTACCGGGCGATCTGCCTGCAATGCCTGTAGCCAGGCCGCCCTTAGCGCCTCCGGCGTATCGACAAAAATACCCTGCAAGCCCAGCGAACGGGCAAACTCGGCATAGCGAACATCCGGCACCTGTTGTGTGGCTTCAAAGCGCGGATTGCCTTCCATCACCCGCTGCTCCCACGTTACCTGGTTGAGATCCTGGTTATTGAAGACGCAGATAATCAACCGTGGATCCTGCCACTGCTGCCAGTATTTCTGCACGGTAATGAGCTCGGCCATGTTGTTCATCTGCATTGCGCCATCGCCGACCAGCGCCACGACGGGTTTTTCCGGCGCGGCAAATTTCGCCGCAATGGCGTACGGCACCGCCGCGCCCATACAGGCCAGCCCGCCAGAGAGCGACGCGCGCTGCCCCTGCTTCACACGGTAATCGCGGGCGAACCAGTTGGCGCAGGAGCCGGAATCGGAGGTCACAATGGCGTTTTCCGGCAGCAGTGGCGACATTTCCCACACCACGCGCTGTGGGTTTACCGGCCTGGCTGGTGCCATCGCGCGCTGCTCCATCACCTGCCACCATGTCTGAACCTGACGGGCGATCTCCTCCTGCCAGCTACGGTCTTCTTTGTGCGTCAGCAACGGCAACAGCGCCTGCAACGTTTCTGCGGCATCGCCGTGTAGCGCCACCTCGCAGGGGTAACGCAGGCCGAGCATCGCCGGATCGATATCAATTTGCACCGCGCGCGCCTGGCCCTCCGGCGGCAGAAACTCCGTCCACGGGAAGCCGCTGCCGATCATCAGTAGCGTGTCGCACTGCTGCATCAGTTTCCAGGAAGGCTCCGTTCCCAATAGCCCAATCGAGCCGGTGACAAACGGCGCATCATCCGGCAGAACGTCTTTACCGAGCAGCGCTTTGGCGACGCCTGCGCCAAGCACATTGGCGGCCTGTACCACTTCCACGGCGGCATTGCGTGCGCCCGCGCCGATCAGAATGGCCACTTTTTTCCCGGCATTCAGCACCTCTGCTGCGCGTTGCAGATCGCGATCATGCGGGATAACGCGCGGGCGCTGATAACCGGCAGCTGAGTGGGTAAACCCGTGCGTATGCGCCGGTGGCTGCCACTCCTCATCCTGAATGTCTTTCGGCAGGATCACCACGCCAACGCCGTTCTGCGCAATGGCAATGCGCACGCCACGATCCACCAGATGGCGAACCTGTGCCGGTGATGCCGCTTCCTGCACGAAATTCGCCACATCAGCAAAGACGCGGTCGAGGTTCATCTCCTGCTGATAACTGGCACCGCGCGCGGTGCTTTCTGCCTGGCCGCTGATCGCCAGTACCGGGGCGTGATCCATTTTGGCGTCATACAGCCCGGTTAACAGATGCGTGGCGCCTGGCCCGCCCGTCGATAAGCAGACCCCCAGCTCACCGGTGAATTTGGCATGGCCGACCGCCATAAACGCGGCCATCTCTTCATGGCGTACCTGGATAAATTCGATGCCGTCCCCGGCTTTGTTGGCGCGCTGGATTGCCCCGAGCACACCATTTATGCCATCGCCAGGGTAACCGTAAATGCGCGTTACGCCCCACTCTTTCAGGCGTTTGACAAAGAAATCGCTTGTTTTCATGCTCACTGAAATGTTCTCCTTGCGCGTGGATAACAGTCTTTAAAGGTAGACGATGCCAGGCGCGGCTCTGGCGGTTATCCGCTGAACAAACGCGGGAATGAGGAAGAAACGGATGAATCTTATCGTTAAGCACGAAGTGACTGAGCAGGACCAGAGCGAGCTGTTTGCCGGGTTACGGCGTTACAACCAGCAGTTTGTTAATCTCAGCGAGTGGTCGCATCTGGCAGTCTATTTCCGCGACGACAGCGGTGTCATGCAGGGGGGCGTGATTGCCCGCCAGGAAGGGGAATGGCTCAATATTCATTATCTCTGGGTGCATGAATCGCAGCGCGGCAACGGGCTGGGGCGCGATCTGTTGCTGCGGGCCATGCAGGAAGCGCTGGCGCTCGGCTGTCGCCACGCGCTGGTCGATACCTTCAGCTTTCAGGCGTTGCCCTTCTACCAAAAACTGGGGTTTGAGGAGCAGATGACGCTGGCGGATTTCCCGCATAAAGGGATGCAGCGTCATTACCTGACCAAAGATTTACTGGCCTGATGTCAACCCGCCAGATCTTGCAAATTCTCAGGTGCGGTTCCGCTGGAGTATGCCGAAAGCTGGCCAAACAGCGGATCCCACTGCGCGATCTCCAGCGACGCAATTAGCCCCTCGCGGGAAAAGGGATCGGCTTCCACCATCGCTTTCACTTCGCTGATGTCGCGGGCGCGAAACAGGATAAAACCGCTGCGCAACGCCGCGCCTTTTATCGGCCCGGAGGCGATGATTTTCCCCGCGTTGATAAGCCCTTTCAGGTACAGCACATGCTCACGGACATGCGTATCCCACCCGCTGCCGTCCGGGTGTGACATAGTGACGGTATAAACATTCATTCAATGATGCTCCTCTCTGCTCAGTGAAAATCGAGTGTAGTCATCCCTCATGGTATTTAAAATGGGCTGGTAATGGCTTCAGAAACAACCAGGAGTAGTGAATGCTGGATAAAATCACCGGAATGCGCGTTTTTGTTAGCGTGGTGAAAAAAGGATCCTTTGCCGCGGCGGCACAGGCGTTAACCCTCTCTCCGCAAATGGTGGCGCGCCACATTGCGGCGCTGGAGCAACACCTGGCGACGCGGCTGTTAAACCGCACGACGCGTAAACAGAGCATAACCCCTACCGGGCAGGACTATTTCTACCGCTGCGTAGCCATACTGGATGCGCTGGACGAGGCCGAGCGGGCCGCGCGCGGGACGGCGCTGCTCCCCTCCGGCACGCTCAGGCTGAACGCTCCCGTCACTTTTGGCCGCTACGCGCTGGCCTCGTTTCTGACGGCGTTTCTGCAACGTTACACGCAACTCCGCGTGGAGCTGACGCTGACGGATGCGCTGATCGATCCGTTGGAACATGGCATTGATGCCGTGATCCGCATTGGAGAACTGGCGCCTTCCCTGCGGCTGGTGGCCAAACCGCTTTCACCCTACCGCCTGATTGCCTGCGCCTCGCCGCGCTATCTGGAAAAACAGGGCACGCCGCAACATCCCGACGAACTACAACAACACAACTGCCTGGGTTTTACGCCCTGGCTGCACGACAACGCCTTCCACTGGCCTTTTACTCATGGTGATGATCGGGGGGGCGTTCAGGTCAGCGGTTCGTTAACGATCAATGACTGGGGCGCGATGCTGGAGGCCGCGCTGTGCGGCGGCGGCGTGCTGCTCGGCTATGAGCTGGCATTATCTGAACCGCTGCGCCGCGGTGAACTTGTCCGTTTACTGCCGGAGTATGCGTTTCCGCAAAAAGCCATGCATCTGCTGTATGACCCGCGCCGCGCAGGCGAAACCCGTTTACGGGTGCTAATTGATGAGCTGTGCGCCCGCTTTCCCTGAGCCGCTCGGGAAAACGCCCTCCGGAGTGAGGAAAACCAGCGGCGCGCAATTATTCGCAGTAGTAGCAGTGATTACGGGGCTGCGGTGGTATATGAACCGGTCACATGGGTAACACTTTCTGATTTAATCGGCCCTGATTATACGATGGTTTCGTCTGGCATCCGTTTATGCCTTTTGTAGCATCGCTTCGTTGGCCGCTACCGCACGGTTACGCCCCTGCACTTTCGCCTGATAGAGCGCCTTATCCGCGCCCTCTTTCAGCCGCTGCGCTTCGTCGGTGTTCAGTTCGGCGGTGATGCTGTAACACCCGGCGCTGATGGTCAGCGTGCCGTGCGTGCCGCCGGTTTGCTCATGCGGTATTTGGGCACCGCGTACGATGTTAACCGCCTGGCGTGCGACGAAAAGCGCCGCTTCCGGGCCGGTATCCGGCAGAATAATGGCGAATTCTTCACCGCCGTAGCGGGCAATCAGATCGTGCGAGTTTAGCTGCAGTTTATGCAGAATTTCACCCACCGCCCGCAGGCAGTTATCGCCAGCAACATGGCCGTAATAGTCGTTATAGTGCTTGAAATAATCGATATCGATCATGATAAGCGAGACCGGTTTTTGCTTCAGCGCAGAGGCTTTCAGGCTTTTTGCTAAAAAGAGATCAAACTGCCGACGGTTAGCCAGGCCGGTCAGCCCGTCTGCCAGCGCCATCAGTTGCAGCGTGTGGTTGATGCTGGTCAGTTCATCACGCAGTTCGGCAAGTTCGTTCTGGTTGCGAACGTTCATGCGTACCTGGCGGAAAATAATCGCTCCCATCAGCAGCGTACCCAGCAGCAGCATAATATTCAGCACCAGATCCGGCAGGCTCTCTTTCACCCAGTTCGCCCACAGCGCCGGTTTGTCATAGCCTGCGGCCACCACCAGTGGATAGCGCTCCAGCCGCGCAAATCCGTAAATGCGCTCAACATGGTCCAGCGCGGAAACCCAGGTGCCGTTGCCGCGATCTTTTTTCTCCAGTTCCTGCGTAAACAGCGGGCTGGCAGAGAGGTTACGGTTAATCACATCATCCGCAAACGGGCGCACATACAGGGTGTTGCCGTCGGTATTTAACAGCGCCAGCAGATCGCGGTTTTGCAGCTCAAAATAGCTATAAAAATGACGGAAATAGTCGAGTTTCACCGTTGCCAACAGTACGCCGGTAAAGCCGCCAGCGCTGTCACTGATGCGTAAAGAAACCGGGATCACCAGATCGCCGGTCGAACGGCTGCGGATCACATGCCCGATATGAATACTGCCGTGGCCGTTACGCCGATGATAAATAAAGTATTCGCGGTCACTGTTGTTGGACTGTGCCGGAATTTTGCCAAACGACGTGGCGATCATATTGCCCTGCGGATCGTAGACCATGAGTCCATGCAGTTGTGGAATATGTTGCTGGAGTTCTGACAGATAGTTATTGAACTGATGGTTATTGATGTCGCTGAGGCCCGTGGCGGGCAGATTACGCCGGATATCCCGCAGGGCCGTTTCTGCCTGCAGAAACGTGTCTTCAGCCTGGCGCGCCTGCGAAACCGATAAGTTAATGGCTTCGCGTTCGGCATCCGCCACTTCCTTTTGCCATGAGCGGGTCAGTATCCATGCGCTGGTTGCGATACCTGCCACCAGCAGCGCAACCATACAGAATGTAATACTACGTCCCAGGGAAGAGTTGAGCGCCAGCCCACGTGCGACCCGTTTCCTGAAATTCATCGTCTCCCCTTCATCACGTCTCCCGATCTGTAATTAATCATAGAAGCACGATGATTTATAAACCAAATAACTCAGACTTTTTTGCGGCTCGTCAGCGATGGAGAAATGCGTTGAGGCCAGTTGATGGGGGAAACGCCATTGAGTACCGGGCGGGCAAACAGGAATCCCTGGAAGCGCTGAACGCCTACCGCTTCCAGCCAGCACCACTCTTCGATTTTTTCGACGCCTTCAGCCACCACGGTGATTTGCAGTTCGGCGCAGCAATCGAGAATGGCTTTCACAATCGCCTGCTTCGGGCCGTGCAGATGAATGTCGGTGACAATGGTGCGGTCGATTTTGAGTTTGTCGGGCTGGAATTTGGCCAGCAGCGACAGCCCGGCAAAACCGGAACCAAAATCATCGATCGCCAGGCCGATTCCGGCGGCGCGAAGCTGGCGAATGGCCCAGGTGAACTCTTCGTAGCCGGAAATCACCTCATCTTCCGTCACTTCAACGATGATTTGCCCTGGATTGAGATGATTGCGGGTGATGTGGTTGAGCAGAATATCCACCGCGCCGGGAATTTTCACCAGCGACATCGGTAACAAATTAATGGCCACTTTGTGGTTGCCAATTCCCAGGCGGCTGGCCATTGCCAGTGCCCAGCCTTTGGAGGCGAGATCCGCTTCATGCAGCTTGTTGGGCGCAATGGTGGCGAAATACTCCTGCGGGCTGCCGCCGTTCGGACCGCGGATCAGCGCTTCCAGCGAAGAGATATTGCCGCGTAGCGGTTCAATGATCGGCTGGAAGGCGAACTGACACGGCTGGCCTTCAGTAATCGGCGCGCTGACGTTGGCGAACGGTGGGCTTTTAATGGTGAAAGACCACTGCTCCGGCTCGGTATTGCGTATCCCGCCATTGCTCTTCGGCGAGGCGATAAAATTGCGGATAAATTTGTAAACCCGATCATTGCTCGCCAATTGATACTTCAGCGTGCCAAAACGCAGAATTGCGCGCAGAACGGCGGGCGCTGTCATCGAGCAGAGATCAAACAGCATCATGCCGCGATCGACGAACCGGCGGCGCGGCGCATAATCACGCAATAATTCAACCACATTGCTATGGCGGGTATCACGGTTTATGCGCTCATAGACCACATTCACTGCGGTCAGCGGCCCTTCAAGAACCTGTAAGAAATGATCGCCATCGAACAGTAAAATCCCCGTGACCTGCAACTGTGAATTGCGCAGATTTGCTCGCTCGACAATTGCAGTCAGTTGAGAGGGATCTAATGTGTGATTCAGGCGGCTACGGTAAATCAAAGTCGCTAACACGAGAAGCTACCCTCAGAATGCCTGGAAAAAAACGATTAGATGATGCAATCGCGCGATCTTAGCAAGATTGAAAGCATTCAGTTCGTTGATTAAGGGGCATTCTGTTAGCGTTCTCGCTGGCTTAAAATGGTGAGTCGGGCACGATAACCGTTACGAATGTGTTGACAAGCCGCTTCCTGTGCGGCAAGGCGGTCCCGGCGCGCCAGCGCATCAACAATCGCCTGATGCTCGCGCTTTGCCTCTTCGGCCCGCTCTTTTAGCTCGTAGGTGGTGCCGCGCAACAGCGACAGATGGATGCGCAAATTATCCAGCATTTCGTTCAGATAGGGATTGTGCGTGGCGCGGTAAATCTGGCGGTGGAACATTCGGTTATGATCGTGCAGCGCTTTGCTGTCGGTAAGCGTCGCTTCTTTGTTGATCATCTCCTGCAACAGCGCAATCTCTTCCTCCGACGCGGCGGCAACCGCCAGATCCATTGCCAGACGTTCCAGCCCTTCGCGCACATCAAACAACTGGCGAAGACGTTCATAGCTGATATGCGCAATGATCAGCCCGCGTTGTGGACCGGGCTCGGCAAGACCCAACGTTTCCAGCCGGTGCAGCGCTTCACGGATGGGCGTACGGCTCAGGCCAAACTGCTCCGCCAGCCGCGTTTCCTGCAAACGTTCTCCGGGTTGCAGTTCCCCTGCCTCAATGGCGGAAAGCAATATTTCAAAAGGCGTCAAGCCCGCGTCGCGACCCGTCGATTTCACGTTTTTAGCTCCGTTTAACTGTTCTTTATTGGCCTTAATTAAGGCTGTGCACCCTGCCGTAGCATCTTGCCACAGGAAAGGTAACGCTTTTGCTTTTTTTGTTCTGAGCTTATCCAGAAATTATCTTTTGACGTTTATCTGATGCCTGCTATGTTTAATTTATATTCATTGTATACAAATGAATTCAATAAAAAACAAAACGAATTTCTGACATTTTTATTTGTAAGCCAATACCAGGGAAATCTTGTTTCACAATGACAAATAATGCAGATGTTGAACTAACCCGCGGAAAACAGTTAAGCCATTTTATTAGCCATGCGAACCAACTCACCGTGCCGCCAGCCGTGCGACATGAAGCTAAACGCGCACTGATCGATTTTCTTGGCGTCGCGCTCGGCGCCGTTAATGATGATGCGGTTAATGCAGTTCGCAAGGTGGCGAAAACATGGAATGCTTCCGGCGAATCGCGCATTTTCCTTTCCGGTACAACCACTCCCGCGCTTGCCGCAATGATTAACGCCACCAT
This sequence comes from Jatropha multifida, assembly GCA_948099535.1. Classification (NCBI taxonomy): domain Eukaryota; kingdom Viridiplantae; phylum Streptophyta; class Magnoliopsida; order Malpighiales; family Euphorbiaceae; genus Jatropha; species Jatropha multifida. Next base: position 37,496 of record CANUEX010001395.1, read on the forward strand.
GGCGCATGCCGCCGATTACGACGATACCCACCCTGCTGGCGCAGGTCATCCGGGCGGCCCTTGCTGGTCTACTGCGCTGGCGATGGCGCAGGCATATCCGCTGGATGAAGAGCAGGTGCTGCTGGCATTTATTACAGGCTTTGAAGTGATGGCGAAACTTGGCGGCGGTTGGGTGCCTGGTGTCGGGCGTAATCTGCAGCGCCGTGGTTTTCATCCCACTTCCGTGGTCGGACGCGCCGGTGCCGCGGCCGTTGCTGCGGTAATTTTGCAGCTTTCACCAGAGCAGGTATGCAATGCGCTCGGCGCGGCAGCCACCATGATGGGCGGTTTGCAGAAATCGTCTGGTACGCACGGCAAACCTTTCCACGCCGGTAAAGCGGCAATGGATGGCATTCTCGCAGCGCAACTGGCGGCTGAAGATTTTGTCGCTGCACACCATTTTTATGAAGCGGATGGCTGGGTAAAAATCTTTATCCAGGACGGCAGCGCCGAGATCCCTCCCCTCGACTTCGGCGAAAGCTGGGAACTGCTGACCAATGGCTACAAGCTGTACGCCAGTTGTCGCGGCACGCATGCCTCCATCGAAACGGCGCGCAAAATTTATCCGCAATTACAGGGGCGGAAAATCACCCGTATCACTGCGAAAGTCCACCCGATGGGGATGGTGAATGCCGGGATCATGAATCCCCGCACGCCGCTGGAAAGTAAATTTAGTATTCCACACTGCATCACACTTGCCCTGAGTGGTTATGCGCTGACCGACACCGATTTCACCCAGACCACGGTTGACGATCCCCGCCCGCGCGCCCTGCTGCCGCTGCTGGAGATTGAGGCGGTGGACGGGCAATCCGCCAGCTCGGCATTTATTGATGTCTGGCTGGATGACGGTTCGGTTATCCACGCACATACTGATGTTTATCGCGGACATGCGCAAAACCCGCTGAGCGATGAAGAGCTACGCGCCAAGTTTGACGCTCTGACTATCCCTGTCCTCGGCGCAGCACGTAGCGCTGCCCTGTATGACGCTGCCGCACATTTTGAGCGCCCGGGTTCTCTGGCGCTGATCACCGGACTGCTGGCCGGCGATAACTGATTCATTTTTGGTACAGGACATTATCATGACCATTGCCCGACAACTTGCCGGTAATTTGCTGGCGTTCTCCCGGCAGGCTTTCCCGCAGGCGGCGTATGCCCAGGCACGCACCGCGATTATTGACACGCTCGGCGTGACGCTGGCCGGTGGCGTTCAGGAAGGCGCTGTAAAATTGCGCAGCGTTATTGTTCCGGGTGCCGCCAGCGGCAATAGCCGCGTATTCGGCACCGACCTGAAACTGAACGCGCTGGATGCCGCGCTGCTGAACGGCGTCTCTTCTCATCTGCTCGATTTTGATGATTCTAATTCATGGCTGCACGGCCATATTTCCGTGGCGGTTTTGCCTGCGCTGCTGGCGCTGGCGGATGAACGGGATCTGAATGGCGATGCGGTGCTGCGCGCCTATATTACGGGCTATGAAACGGCGGTACGCATGGGCAAGGCAGTCAGCCCTTTTCAGTATCGTCACGGCTGGCACCCGACGACCACGGTCGGGGTATTTGCAGGCGTTGCCGCCTGTGCGGTGATCCTCGCGCTGAATGAAGAGCAGACTGCTACCGCGCTGTCGATTACCGCGTCGCTGGCCAGTGGCATCAAATCCAATTTTGGCAGTGAAACCAAAGCGCTGGCGGTAGGTCAGGCGGCACGCAGCGCAGTCATGGCCTGCAAACTGGCACAAAGCGGTTTTACCGCCGGGCAGCACGCATTTGAACAACACCAGGGTTACTTCCATGTTTACAACGGGGTGGAGAATGTGGATTCGCTACCGCTGACCGAAAGCTGGAATGAAACGCCCTTTATTCTCGATACCGTGAAAAGCAATAATTACAAATACTTCCCCTGCTGCTACGCTATTTTATCACCGCTTGATGGTGTGCTGGCATTACGCGAAGAGACCGGCCTGCAACCGCACGAGGTTGAGCGGATCGCCGTGCAGGTTCACCCGATTCGTTTTCCGCATATCAATATTCCTGAGCCGGTCAATCCGCTGGCCGGAAAGTTCAGCCTGCACTACTGCGTGGCGCGGGCGTTTGTTACCGGTTCGCTGACGCTGGATGATTTTATTGATGATGCGCTGTTCGCCGATCCGGCCACGCAAACGTTAATGCGCAAAGTGACGCTGGAGCGTCATGATGAAGAGATCACCCATAGCGCGTTTGTGACGCTTACCACCACCGACGGGCGTGAGTTTATACGGCGTGTCGCCGGAGCGCGGGGTTCCAGTCCGGCTATTCCGCTCCCGGATAATTTGATTGAACAGAAGTTTCTTGACTGCGCCAGCCGCGTGTTGTCGAAAGAAGCCGCGCAGGCGCTCTATCAACGCCTGCTGCACGATGATTTCCGCTAACGGGACGCAAAATGGGCCTGACGTTAATTCCACCCGAGATCACACCGGTGTTTGCGGCAGTGATGGTATTTTGCAGTTTCCTCACCTCGGCGCTGACAGCGGCAATGGGATTGGGTGGCGGTACGGCCCTGCTGGCGATCATGGGGCTGGGCATGCCGGTCAGCAGCCTGATGCCGGTGCATGGTTTAGTGCAACTCGGTTCAAACCTGAGCCGGACGCTGATCCAGCGCATGTATGTCGTGTGGCCGCTGGTGCTGTGGTTTCTGCTTGGTTGCGCCGTCGGCATTGCCGTTGGTGCGCCGGTGGCTGCGGTGATCCCGGACAGCGTTGCGCGCATTGCGCTGGGGCTGTTTATTCTCTGGTCGGTGTTGCGCAAACGCGGCGAACAAAAACCACTCAGCCGTCCGTTTTTCATCATCGGCGGTGGGATCAGTAGTCTGGGCACGATGATCGTTGGCGCAACCGGGCCAATGGTGGCCGGGCTTATCAGCTCGCAAGGGTTGAAACGCCAGCCGCTGATCGCCACCCATGCAACCTGTATGGTGTTGCAACACGGGCTGAAAATTCTGGCATTCGGGGTGATGGGTTTTGCCTGGGCCAACTGGTTACCCGTGCTGACGGCGATGATTATCAGCGGCGCGCTTGGTACCTGGCTGGGAACGCGGGTACTGGATAATGTGCCGGAGCGGCTGTTCCGCATTTTGTTCCGCCTGACCATGATCCTGCTGAGTGCGCAGTTGCTGTGGCAAGGTGTACAGCGCTGGTAATAATGCCCTCGCCCGCGTGTGAATATGCTTTACTGAATTCGTTCTTTGCTAAATGCGCTATGGATGGCGAACATAGGTATACAAACGGACACGCGAGTAAAACTAGTAATAAATACAGTTAATTAATCGGATAGCCACTTTTAAAAAGGATAGCCCATGCTGAAAAGAACCCATCTTGCTGCGTCAGTTCTGTTGCTGGCGCTGGGCAGTTTGTTGATGCCTGCTCAGGCGGAAAATGCCCCTGTTACAAATGGCGATACCCTGAAGAAAATCAAAGCCCGTGGTGAACTGGTTTGCGGTGTTCACCCTGCCCGCCACGGTTTTGCCGCCATCAACAGCAAAGGTCAGTGGGAAGGCCTGGATGTTGATTTCTGCCGCGCGCTGGCATCGGCGGTATTTGGCGATCCGTCAAAAGTACGTTTCACCCCGCTGTCGACGGCGCAACGCTTTATGGCGCTGCAATCCGGCGAAGTGGACGTGCTGTCGCGTAATACGACGGCGACATTAACCAATGACGTTGCGCTGGGCATCAGCTTCGCGCCACCTAACTTTTATACCGGTACCGGTTTTATGGTGCGCGCCAATAGCGGCGTGAAGAAAATTGAAGATCTCGACGGCGCAACCGTTTGTGTCACGCCGAGCAGCACCGAGCGTAACGTGGCGCAGATTTTCGGTTCGCGCAATTTGCACTACACCCCGGTGGTTATCGAGAACAATAAAGAGTATGTGGCGGCCTATCTTTCCGGGCGCTGTGACGTGATTGCCCGCGATAAAGTGGCGCTGCCGGGTATTCTGGCATTTGATACTGACAAGCCGCAGGATCACGTGATCCTGCCGGGGATGTACTCAAAAGAGCCGTTGGCGATGGCGGTGCGTAAAGGCGACAGCCAGTGGTACGACATTGTGAAATGGGTGGTTTACGCCACCTTTGATGCCGAAGAGATGGACGTCAACCAGGGCAACGTTGACGAAAAACTGAAGTCCACCGATCCGGATGTTCAGGCACTGCTGGGCGTGACCGGCGGTTTTGGTCAGAAACTCGGCCTCGATGACAAATGGGTGTACAACATCGTCAAACAGGTGGGCAACTATGGTGATATCTACAACCGTCATTTTGGCCCCAACAGCCCCGAACCGCTGGCTCGTGATTTAAATAATCAGTGGAACAAAGGCGGCTTGCTTTACGGTCTGCCGATCCGCTAACCGCAAGGCTGTCCTCATCCGGGGGCAGCCCCTTTCACCCCGCTAAGAACAACGTTTAATGATGAAACAGTCTGACAACTCCGGTGCTACGGTGATGGCGTCTGCCACCACGCAACCGGCCGCCGCGTTTCGCCTTTTCACCTTTTTCGGCGGCAAAACCGTACGTAGCTGGTGCTATCAGCTGCTGCTGGCGCTGCTGTTAACGGGTTTTAGCTACTGGCTCTACAGCAATGTGGTGGCGAACCTGCATGCGCAGCGCATTGCGACCGGTTTTGGTTTTTTGCATCAGAGCGCGCAGTTCGCCATTGGCGAAACACTGATTAACTACACGCCGCAGGACAGTTACGCCCGCGCACTTGCCGTCGGCCTGCTTAATACCCTGTATGTGACGCTGTGCGGCATTGTGCTGGCAACCGTGCTGGGGTTTATCGTCGGCATTGGCCGCGTCTCGAAAAACTGGCTGCTGGTGAAAATCTCGGTCACCTACGTTGAAATGTTGCGTAACGTGCCGGTGATTTTGCATGTGATTTTCTGGTCGATGGTGATCCGCAACCTGCCCGCACCGCGTGACGCGATTGCGCTGCCGGGCGGTTTTTTAACCAATCGTGGATTAACCTTTACCGTGCCGGCCGCTCACAGTGGCTGGCTGTGGGCTTTTGTTGCACTGCTGGTGGCCTGTGCGCTCAGTTTGCTGCTTTCGCTGGTGGCGCGCCGCTGGCGTGAGCGCCACGGCAAAATGCTGCCCACCGGGCGCATTCGGCTGGCGCTGATTATCGGCCTGCCATTACTGGCTTGGTGGTTGTGCGGCGCACCGCATGAACTGAATCGCCCGGCGCTGCGCGGTTTCAATTTCCGCGGCGGGTTTAATATCACCCCGGAGTTTACTGCCCTGCTGCTTGGCATTGCACTCTACTCATCTTCCTATATCGCCGAGATCGTTCGCGCAGGCATTCAGTCTGTACCGAAAGGCCAACTGGAAGCGGCGCGCGCCCTGTCGTTTTCGCCGTGGCACGTGATGCGTCATGTGGTGATCCCGCAGGCGATGCGGGTGATGGTGCCGCCGCTGGCGAGCAAGTATGTCAGCCTGGCGAAGAACAGCTCGATTGCCGTGGTTATCGGCTATCCGGAACTGGCGAATATCAGCAACACCATGATGAGCCAGACCGGCCAGGCGCTGGAGGCGATCGCCATTATGATGGTGGTCTATCTCATCATCAGCGGAACGACCTCACTGCTGATGAACCTGTTTAACCGCTACGTCGCCATTAAAGAGCGCTAAGGAACCGTTATGCAAAATACCGTGGTTTTCTGGCTGCGCCGTAATCTGTTCAGCAGTGTTGCGCAGACGGTGCTGACCTTGCTGCTGTTAACCGTAATAGGGCTGGTCGCTTCAACGCTGATCCGCTGGGGCATTATCGACGCCGTTGGTTTTGATGGCACGGCAGAACAGTGCCGGGCCGCCACCGGTGCCTGCTGGGCAGTGATTGGCGAAAAGTATCGCCCGATCCTGTTTGGTCTCTATCCCTATGATGAGCAGTGGCGTGCAGCGCTGGCGATGCTGGTGTGGTTTATCACCATTGGTTTATCGCTCTCGCCGATGTGCTGGCACTCGCGCTTATTGTGGCCGCTGTGGCTGGTGTCGATTGCGCTGATGTCGGTGTTGATGAGCGGCGGTCTCTTCGGGCTGAAAGCGGTGCCTTCTTCTGACTGGGGTGGCTTGCCGCTCACCCTGCTGCTCTTTTCCGGTACGGTGATCATTGGTATGCCGGTTTCGGTAATCCTCGCGCTCGGACGTCGTTCGCCGCTGCCGTTTCTGCGCGGCCTGTCGGTCATTTTTATTGAAAGTCTGCGCGGTGTGCCGCTGATCACCATTCTGTTTGTCGCGGTGAATGTGTTCCCGCTGTTTTTACCGGCGGGAATGGAGGTTAATAAACTGCTGCGCGTGATTATTGGTATCGCACTGTTCTTTGCCTGTTACCAGGCGGAAGTGATCCGTGGCGGTTTACAGGCAGTGCCGCGCGGTCAGTATGAAGCCGCTGCCGTGCTGAATCTGGGGTACTGGCACACCACCACGAAAATCGTGCTGCCGCAGGCGCTGCGTATCTGCCTGCCAGCGGTGACCAACCATATTATTGCGGCAATGAAAAACTCTTCGTTTGTCATCATCATTGGGTTGTTCGATGTGCTGACTGCCACTACCGCTGCGATGCAGGATCCGCAGTGGCGTCGCTACTACATCGAAACCTATGTGTTCATTGCCAGTCTCTATTTAGTGTTTGGCTTTTTGCTTTCCCGTTATGCCGTGTGGGTAGAAAAACGCATTGATGCCAGCCGTAATCCTGAAGGAGTTTCCTGATGCAAGCCACTTCGCCCGCGCAAGACGCGATTATTCAATTAACCGGTGTCAGTAAATGGTACGGGAAATTTCAGGTGCTGGATGAGGTGTCGCTCAGCGTGAAAAAAGGGGAACGCGTGGTGATCTGCGGCCCTTCCGGTTCCGGGAAATCAACGCTGATCCGCTGCATCAACCGGCTGGAAGAGCATCAGAAAGGCCAGATTCTGGTGAACGGCATCGAAATGAACGACAACGTACGCAATATCAGCCGTATCCGTTTGAGTATTGGCATGCTGTTTCAGCAGTTTAATCTGTTTCCGCACTTAAGCGTGCTGGATAACCTGATTATCGGGCCGACGCTGGTGCGCAAGATGAGCCGCGCGCAGGCAACGGAACTGGCGATGCATTATCTGGAAAAAGTACAGATTGCCAATCAGGCGCATAAGTTCCCGCTGCAACTCTCCGGCGGCCAGCAACAGCGCGTGGCTATCGCCCGCGCGCTCTGCATGCAACCGGAGATTATGCTGTTTGATGAACCCACTTCGGCGCTCGATCCAGAGATGATCAAAGAAGTGCTGGATGTGATGCTCGATCTCGCTGAGAGCGGCATGACGATGATTGTGGTGACCCATGAGATGGGGTTTGCCCGTACCGTTGCGGATAACGTGGTGCTGATGGCCGACGGGCGCATTGTCGAATCCGCTCCGCCAGAAACCTTTTTTACCCAGCCTGCGCATCCACGTACCCGCCAGTTTCTCGACCAAATCCTTAGCCATTAATTATTGCGCGGCGATACTTACGCCGCGCAGTATCCCCATTCCCATATTCTCGCCTGCCCAATACCCCTGCAAAATATAATGTTTTTTTGACTGTTGTTGAGGCAATATTTAATCGATGCTGCTGTTTTACTGATATTTGGCTGCGCAAAAATGTAAACACATTAGCCTGCTATGTTAATGTTTCTATTTTTCGTCGCTTAATTTTTAGGCTTTTATGCATGGCTGGCTGGTAATTTAGCTTAAGGATTTACTTATGGCTGGTGAATTTTCATTTCATCATTTTTCTTTCGCAAAATCATAACAATATTTATCAACAGAACTGTAAGCCTGACTTAAAAAATATTTATCACAGCTACTTTCCGTCAGCCTCAGGTTTGTGGAAAATGCATCGGTAATAACAACAAATCGACTGGCCGGTAAATTATAAAAAAAGCCATTACCGCGTCAGCAATACTTTTTGATCGCGGTATATTGTGGGGAATATTCATGAAGCGTAACACTCCTGTTACACAGAAAGAGTTTTTGCTTAACGATGGCACGACACTGTTGTCGACGACTAACACACACAGTCATATTACTTATGCTAACTCCGCTTTTATTGATGCCAGCGGATATAGCGAAGATAAACTTATGGGTGAGGCGCATAATATAATTCGTCACCCTGATATGCCGCCTGCGGCATTTAGCGATATGTGGTTCACCATTCAGCAGGGAGACAGCTGGACCGGGATTGTTAAAAACCGCCGTCTCAACGGCGATCACTACTGGGTTCGCGCCAACGTCACCCCGGTATATCAGCAAGGGCAGCTTACGGGTTATATCTCGGTGCGAAATATCCCAACCCGTGAAGAAATTGACGCCAGCGCTGAGCTTTATCAGCAGGCGAATGAAAACAAGCTCCGCGGACATCGTTTTTATAAAGGTCTGCTTGTTCGCCGGGGTTTATTTTCTTTTTTCTCGATATTCCAGCGAATCAGTGTTTCAAAACGCATAAATGTTGGCACAATTATTACTGCTGCCCTGCTTGTTGCGCTGCAATTTGTTCCTTTCGATGCCGCAGAAAAAGCCGGAAGTGCAATTATTATATTAGGTTTGTTGTCAGTTTTTTTGCACAGCCAAATATCTCGTCCGCTGAAAATTGTGCTGGAACAAATGCAGAAAGTGGTTTCCGGACGCCAGAGTGATTATGTGCGCTTTAATCGTGTGGATGAAATTGGCTTATTGATGCGTCTGGTTAACCAGGCCGGGTTAAATCTCAGTTCACTGGTGGGCGATGTATCGACGCAAATCAACGGCATCCGTGTGATTAGCGGGCGCATTTCCAGCGAAGGCGAATCCCTGCAGCGCCGCACGGAAGAAACCTCCGGCGAACTGCATCAGACCGCCGCCGCGGTAGAAGAGATCGCCAGCGCTGTGCGCCAGACCGCGGAAACCGCTGCCGAAGCGATGGGCAGAGCGGATGAAGCCAGCGTCAGCGCGATGGAAAGCGGTAATGTGATGAAAAAAACTATCGGCATGATGCAGTCTGTTTCTGCGGACAACAGCAAAATCGTCGATATCATTAGCGTCATCGACAGTATCGCCTTTCAGACCAATATCCTGGCGCTGAATGCGGCGGTGGAAGCGGCGCGCGCCGGGGAGTCCGGTCGTGGCTTTGCCGTGGTTGCCGCAGAAGTCCGTAATCTGGCGCAACACTCGGCCTCTGCCGCGCGCGAGATCCAGACGCTGATCGAACATAACGTGGCGAACGTGAAAAGCGGTGTTGAGATGGTTGCCAATACGGAAACGCATCTGACAGCGATGATTGACAGCGTGATTAACATGTCCACGATGATCAAAGAGATTAGCACCGCGACCAACGAACAGACGCAGGCGCTGGAGCTGATTAACCAGTCTGTTTCCCGTATCGGGACAATGACCCACAACAACACGTCGATGGTGGAACAGGTGACCAGCGCAGCGGAAGATCTTTCGGAACGTGCTGCCCGCCTGCATCGCGCGGTACATGTGTTCGGCGGTAATTGATAAACACATGCTATAGTCGCTGCGGGCATTTTTGCGCAAAAGGCGAAGCATGATGTTACTCAGAGCAGTACTGATTTTTATCCTGACGGCGGCCACCTGTGCCGCCGCTTCTCTGCATCCTCCCGCCGGATTTATGCAGCCGCCGGAACAAAAGGCTTCAGGCGATAAAGCGGTAAAGTGCCCGGATGTTCCCGCGCCGTTTACCCGCGAGCTCGATTTTCCCAGTAAATATGCAGGCTCCGACAGCGCCCGCGCCACGCTCAATCCGCAGGCCGATGCGGCGTTTCGCCAGCAGACGCAGCCCATCACCGATATGGAGCGCTATATCAGCCGTCAGGTCACCGCCTGGGCGCACAGCGGTAATACGCAACATGTTACCTGCGCGGTGGCCGCGCTGGATCAATGGGCCCGCGCGGGCGCGTTAACGGAACGCGCCAATAATCATACCGGCAGGTCAATGCGCAAATGGGCGCTGGCCACCTTCTCCTCCGCCTGGTTGCAACTGGAATACGCGCCACAGCGTCCGCTTAACGCTTACCCGGCACAGCAGAAAAATATTCAACGCTGGCTGGGGAGCCTGGGGGATTTGGCCGTGAAGGAGTGGCATGATTTGCCGCTGGATAAGGTAAACAACCATAGTTACTGGGCGGCCTGGGCGATCATCACCACTGCCGTGGTAACGCAACGACAGGATCTGTTCACTGCCGCGCTGGATATCTATCACACCGCCATGCAACAGGTGGATGACGAGGGCTTTTTACCCAATGAGTTGCGCCGCCGCCAGCGCGCCCTTTCCTATCATAATTACGCGCTGCAACCGCTGGTGATGATCGCTCTGTTTGCGCGGGCGAACGGCGTTGATGCGCTGGCAGAAAATCACGGCGCATTAAAACGCCTCGGCGTGCGGGTTATTGGCGGTCTGGATGATGCCAGCGCATTTATGCAACGTACTGGCGCAACGCAGGATATGGCGTTTTTGCAACATCCGACGAATCTGGCCTGGCTGGAAGCCTGGTGCTCGCTGTACGTCTGTGACAGTGCGCTGAAACAGCGCCTGGCCAGTTTGCGTCCGTGGCAAAATACGCGTCTGGGCGGCGACCTGAGCCGTCTGGCCGGTGCCGCCAGATCCGGGTGAATCAATTATTGCCCATTTCCGGCAATCGCCAGGTAATCCGTATAGAGTTGCGGCGCGCCGGAGAAGGAGGCCATCGTGCGCCATTCGTCATACATGCGTTCTGTATCCTGGTGCGCTTTTACAAAGGTCAGCGCTTTTTCCGTGGAAACATCGAGCTCCGGATGAAATGAATTCAGCGAGTCGAGGCTTTCGATTTCCAGCATCACCGCATATTGCTCCTGGCGGTTGCCGCCCTGACCTTTCAGCAGATGAAACTTCCAGCCGGGATAATCTTCAACGCGGTGAATGTTATCGATAATAAATTGTTCAAACGTGTGCGGTTTTACGCCAGCACGTAAGGCCAGATTATGAATGCCCACCACGCGCGAGCGCGGTTGTTGCCCGGCGACAACCTGATAATTTGCCCCTTCCGCCAGTGAACTGTTGGTGTTCTCGGCGAGTAACGAATAGGTGGTGAAAAGGGTCGGTAGTTCCGCGAAAGTGGCGTAGGTTTTCCACTCAGCAATCAACGCCAGCGCCTGTGGATGCTGTTGCCAGAAATTTTGCGCCTCTGCCGTTTGTTCGCCACTCTCTGCAATATAACGGGCATAGAACTGCGAATTTGGGGCTTCGTACAGCATCAGATACTGGTTTTTTCGCTCGCCGCGCAACCCTTTCAGTAGCGTCCAGCGCCATCCCGGATACGCGGGGATCTGCACGCCGCGCTGGCGGACAAACTCTTCAAAATCAGCCTCAGTAACCCCTTTCTTTAAATTCAGGCCGATGTAATGCAGGCTAAAAATAGCCTGAGATGCAGTGTTCATAAAGACTCCTTTCTTTCAGTGTTATCAATTAATTACCGTGTGATGGCGTGCGCCAGCAGGCCTACCGCGAGCAGGATCGCAACCCCGGCGCTAAACACGGTGACCAGGCTGGTATGCTGCGCAAAGAGGCCAATTAACGCCGGGCCGCTTAACAGCCCGGCATAGCCAAACAGCGTCACCGCGGGCAGCGCAAAGTGCGATGGCACCGGCTGATTACCCGCGATCGAGAAGAGAACGGGCACGATATTCGCCAGGCCCGCGCCCACCAGCGCAAACCCAGCAAGGGAAATAGCTGCGCTATCAACCGAGACTACCAGCAGCAGCCCTGCGGCGGCGCTTATCGCGCTGGCAATCAGCATTCTCAGATGGCCATAGCGACTAATCAGGCGATCGCCGAACAGCCTCGCCAGCGCAACGGCGATGGAATAAAGCGTGAAACCAAACCCTGCCTGGTGCGTTGCCAGCCGCCGTTCGCTGTGGAGAAAAACCGCAGACCAGTCGAGCATCGCGCCTTCGATCATAAAGATAAAAAAGCAGACGATGGCGATAAGCCGCAGACCCGGTTGCGCCAGCGCCTGGCAAGTGCCGCCTGCCGCGCCCCTCTGCTGCGGGCGTTTTGCCAGCAGATGACCCGATACCGTGAAGACGATAATCGCCATCGCGAACGCCACCAGAACGCTGGCATAGCGTGGCGGCACATTTGCCCACAGCAGCAGGCTGATACTTCCGGCACCGGCAATGCAGCCGAAACTAAAAAAGCTGTGAAATCCGGCCATTCGCGCCTGCCCGGCTTCGCGCTCAACCACAACGGCCTGGCTGTTCATTGATACATCCAGCAGGCCATTTGCTGCACCGAAAAGCAGTAAAACCCCGCCCATTACGGCGGAGGAAGTGACAGACAGCAGCAGCGACAGGCAGACGCACAGCAGCAACGCGCAGGACAGGATCAACACCCGGCAGCCAACGCGGTGAATCAGGCGGCCGCTGAATGGCATCGCCAGCATCGATCCTGCGGCCACACAAAACAGCAGCAAACCGAGCGCGCCATCGTCAAGCTGAAGCCCGCGCTTGACCAACGGAATCAGCGGCGCCCAGGCCGACACGCCCAAACCGGCAACCAGGAAAATTGCTCGCGTCGAGCGTTGTTGACGCCGATTATCCGTTGGAAAAGCTCCAGAGAAATGACGCGTCATGGCTCAGATTCCCTGTTATCTTCGGCGGGCTGACTTTCAGCAACCGCCAGGTAATCGGTGTAGATCTGCGGCGAGCCGGAAAACGAAGCGAGTTGTTTCCACTCTTCGTACATCTGCTTGGTATCCCGGTGCGCCCTGGCAAAAATGGCCGCTTCATCGGTGGCGATATCGGGTTGCGGGTAGAACTGATCCAGCGCCGCCAGGCTGGCAATCTCCATCATCACCACATATTGATCGAGCCGGTTACCGCGTTCACCTTTCAGCAAACGAAATTTCCAGTCCGGGTAGTCCTCTATGCGGTGGTGATTCTCGGCGATGAAGGTCTCGAAGGCCTGGGCTTCAACATCCGGGCGCAGCGCCAGATTGTGGATGCCAATGACCCGTGCCTCTGGCTCTTCACCGGGACGCTCCCGATAGCGCGGGCCGTCGGTGATAGTGCTTTTTTTATTTTCTGCCAGCAGACGATAATCGGTGTAGATCGTCGGCAGCGCGCTAAATGTTCCCAGACGCTGCCATTCACGCAGGATCTCTTGCGCCTGCGGACGATCGCGCCAGAATTGGCGCGCCAGCGGCGTGAGATTACCGTCGGCGCGCTGATAGCGATCGCGACATTCCGCGCTTTCAATTTCGTACAGCATCATAAATTGCCCGGTACGCTCACCGCGTAAACCACGCAGCAAGGTCCAGCGCCACCCCGGATAACAGGGGATCTTGCACCCTTTTTCGCGAACAAACGCCTCAAACTGCGCATTGGTAACGCCAGCTTCGGTATCAATCGCAATGTAATAGAGGCTAAAAACTGGT
>CANUEX010001409.1:0-35793 GCA_948099535.1 Jatropha multifida
GAAGAAGAAGAAGAAGAAAAGGAAGAAGAAGAAGAAGAAAAAGAAGAAGGAGGAGGAGATGGTGGTGGCTGGCTGCTGCAGAGGAGGTGGAGGCACAGTGAGAGGAGGAGGAAGAAGGTGGCGTCGATGGTGTTGCAGATCAAGGAGGAAGATGATGGAGATTTAAAGAAAAAAATAAAAATAAAAATAAAATAAAATAAAATTAATAATAATAAAAAAAAAAAATATTATAAAGTTTTTAATTATTAAATAAAAACAAACCGTCCAAGGTAAGTTTCCGGGGAGAAAAAAATAGTGACGCACAGTGTTTTTCAAAAATATCCGATTCGGGTCTAATTTAAAATTAATTCGGTCCAATTAAAGAAATATTGATCCGATTTTAATCGATTAATGGTTATTCAATAAATTTTCGGGCGAACCAAAATGATTTTCGATCCCCATAATATTACGTGGCGTAATATTATTGGCTAAAAATTTACAATTTAAATTTAAATGAGAATGTTTCGAAATAAAAATTTCAGGGTATTATACTTTAACAATTCAACTATCTTAATTTTACATTTTTCCCAATTTATAAATCCTTTTTACCTTTGTTTATAATCCATTTAAATTGGCTAATTTCACTAATGAATTTAGAAATTCATTTCGCAATTAATTTCCATGTAATTCCCTTAATTTTAATTAAGCCAATTTAATTTAACAGTATTAATTTCTAATTCGAATTTATACTGAATTTAAATAACTGAAACATAAATTATACCGATTGAAAATCGGACTTCGGATTTGTGTTCAGCGCGCGAAATGCAGCATTCTACGTTCTTGAAGGTCTCGCCGGACCTCCGCCGGCCGGTCACCGGACCGCCGTCATCGCCGCCGTGCACGGTGGCCGGAAAATCGACATCGCCAGAAATTTGCAAAATTAACATCAAAACACTCAGATTTTCATGACCTCTTCAATTCCCAACTCAATTTTATCATTTAGTGTCTAATTTTATCAATTACCCAAATTTATTCAATTATAAACCTAAACTTCAAATTCTCAAATCTTCAAAAATTACTGGGTTTTAATGCAATAGAATCAATTTATAGCAAAAGGGGAAGGATTTCGAGCTCACCTTGTTGTCCAAGCTCGCCGGAAATGGCAGAAGACCACCTGAGATTTGAAGGAGAGCTGCTGTCAAAGAGACAGCAGCGTCGTGCGAAGAAGAAGAAGAAGAAGAAGAAGAAGAAGAAGAAGAAGAAGAAAAAGAAGAAGAAGAAGAGGAAGAAGAAGAGGAAGAAGAAGAAGGAGCTGACCTTCACCGTCGGTTCATGATCGGAGGTCACCTGGAGGGGAGGTGGTGATGGTGGCTGTCGTTCGTGGGCGAGGAACGAGAGAGAGTTGTGAGAGAGAGGTGAACGGGACAGAGGGAGAGGAAGGAGAGAATTTTTTTTTTTTCTGGGTTTTTTTTTTTAATTTTTATTATTATTATTATTATTTATTTTAATTAAATGGTTTCGGTTCAATTTGAACCGATTTGGTCTAACCCAATGATTTCGCCTAATTCCATTTTATTTAAGGGTTTTTCGACTGAGTTAGACTATTTAAATTCGGTTTTCGATTCGGTTCGCAGCATAAAATATTATTTTTTACCAATTCTCATTGGTGAAAATTTATAATTAAATTTTAAATAAAAATTCTTTTAAAAATAAATTAATGGGTTATTTCAGTAACTATTATCACTTTAATTTAATAAAAGATTTATATTTCCCTCGTAGATGACTCTTGATAATTAAATATTTTTAATTTTTTTAATATTTTTCTATTATATTTTAAATATGTTTGATTTGAAAAAAAATAGTGTTTATAAAACTAGAAAAAAAACTAAAACTAGAATTATATATTTCTATTTTGGGTCATTTTTAGGGTTTCAAGAACTTGTGTGTATGTGTATGTGCATGTATTTATTTCTCTAATGCATTGAGTGAGTAATACTGTAATTATTGCAAAAATAATTATCATCATTAATTCAGATCATTTGCTCATTTTTTTTCTTTATCTAGTAGTAAAAAAATAATTTATTATTATTGTTCATTATAGTTGTACGTAGATATTGATTTGAGGTTGAGAGCAGGGGGTTAGAGATGAAGTGATGATTTAATTTTTTTTTTGGAAACTTATTAAAGTTTTAAGAATTTGTATTTATAAATTAGGAACTGAAGGATTAGGTATAAAGATTGAGTTAAATTTTATTTTGAGACTATTTTATTATAAAAAAAATTAAATTAAGTATATAAGAAGTAACATTACAAGAAACTTATACGATAAAATCTAATACAAATTAAGTAATTGTATTTATTTTAATCTAAATAAAAAGTTATACTTTAATATTATATAAATAAAAAAATTAAAAGAGTACAAATATATAACGAGTATAATCAACGTGCAACGTATGTAATAAAAAACACTAATTTTAAAAAATATAATAATGAACTAGTGGTATTTTTAAACTACAGAGACCATAATTTTTTGATATAATATTTTAGGATCTCTCTTTTGATCTCTGTTTTCTTCCTTATTAATGGGAAAGATGCAACAATCAACAATAGGACATGACCTCTGTATTTTCTTGTTGATTTAACGGAAAATGTGCAAGAAATGAAAAAGGATCTAACAGTGTAACCAATGCAAACTATAGGGAAAATTGATATATTTTAAAAAATACAACGAGGACTAATTATATTTTACTAACCATATGATTTTCCAAAAAAAAAAAAAAGAAAAAAGAAAGGTGAACTGAAGAATAAAAAACATCCTCGTTCCTCTAAAAGGACAATCAAACGCGCTTTCTTTGTCCTGTCAACTTGTAGTATTAGTTTTCCCCGACTCATTGAGTTAAATGCTCCAAAACAACACCTCTTAATTTCCAATCTTTCACTACTAGCCATTGCCTATTTATTGTCATGTGAACTTACTTAATTAGCGCGTGTTACCAACTCCCACTTCGCAAGAACCCAAAATGACTAATCTACACCTTCTATTCCTACTTCTTATTTTCTTCACTGCCACTTCTCTTTCTTGTCCAGATTATCAGAAACAAGCCCTTCTTCAATTCAAATCTTTGGTAGTCCAAAACTTTAACTCTTTTTCTTATAATTATTCTCTTTTTGGCTTGGATTCATGGGATTCAACCTCAGATTGTTGCCAATGGGAATCAGTGACTTGCAAGTCTCAATCAAGTTCAAGATCAGTGGCTGTTCTTAATCTTTACTCTTTTGTTGTTTCTGAAGGTGAAGCTATACCAATACCTTCTTCAGTATTATCACCACTTTTTAGCATTAAATCCTTAACGTTTCTTGACATTTCTTCTAATGATATAGTTGGTGAGATTCCAACTGATATGTTCACCAATCTTACAAGATTAGTTCATCTAGATATGCGGTTCAATAATTTTAGTGGGTCAATTCCTCCAAGTATTTTTAACTTGAAATATCTCCAGTTTCTTGATTTAAGCAGCAATTTCTTGACTGGTATGCTAAGCAAGGAAGTGGGTTTTCTCAAGAACTTGAGGGTACTAAAGTTGGCTCAGAATCATATTGGAGGAAATATTCCTCAAGAAATTGGGAATCTTACAAATTTGCAGCAGTTGAATCTTGCCACTAATAATTTCATTAGTATCATTCTATCTTCTGTTCTTCATCTGAAAGAATTGCAGGAACTGGATTTGCAAGACAATGATTTATCAATTGAGATTCCTGCTAAGATAGGCAACTTAACCAACTTGACTACTTTAGCTTTGAGCAATAACAGAATAACTGGAGGAATTCCATTATCAATGAAGAAACTAAGCAAGTTGAAAGTTCTTCGACTGCAAGATAATTTCCTAGTTGGAGAAATTCCAACATGGTTGTTTGATATAAGGAGCCTCCAGGAACTTTATCTTGGAGGGAATAATCTGACTTGGGATAGCAATGTAAAGTTAGTGCCAAAATGTATGTTATCTCAATTGTCTTTAAAATCTTGCAGGCTTACAGGAAGCATACCGGAATGGATTTCAACGCAGAAGACACTTAATATATTGGATTTGAGAGAAAATATGCTTCAAGGAGCTATCCCTCAATGGCTAGCTGCAATGCAACTGAGTGCGATTGTTTTGTCTGATAACAAACTCTCAGGTTCTCTTCCTCCCAGTCTGTTTGAGTCGCAGATTTTATCTATTCTTGCCTTGTCAAGGAACAATTTCTCAGGAGAGCTGCCTGATAATATTGGCAATGCCAATGCAATTATTGTTCTTATGTTGGCTGGAAACAACTTTTCAGGACAGATTCCTGACTCCATTTCCGAGATTTATCGCCTTATACTGTTGGATTTATCAGGAAATAGATTTTCTGGGAAAATCCCAGTTCTGGGAAATGCATTGTTAGCTTATATTGATTTCTCTTCTAATGAGTTCTCCGGTGAAGTTCCAGTTACCTTTTCTGAAGAAACAATGATACTTTCACTAGGAAACAATAAGTTCGCCGGAAAATTACCAAAAAACATCACTAACTTGGCCAAGCTTCAACATCTTGATCTCCATGACAACAACATTACAGGTGAATTACCATTATTTCTTTCCCAATTCTCCTCTCTTCAAGTCCTAAGCTTAAGCAACAACTCCCTTGAAGGTTCTATTCCTAACACCATTGCCAATCTCACTAGCCTCCGAATTCTTGATTTGTCGAACAACAATCTCAATGGTGAAATTCCGGTCAAGTTTGGTAATCTGCTTGGAATGATTGAAACACCAAATACATTTATATCAATCGAAGATGTGTTCTCCATTCCATTTGAGTTCAATGACCTGGCAGTGAATTGGAAGAAGACGAAACAAGGTCTCCCAAGCCGAAGCCTTGATATTTACTCCTTCCTAGACTTGTCAAACAATCAACTTTCTGGTAAGATTCCGGCTTCATTGGGTCAGTTAAAGGGTCTAAAGATATTGAACATTTCATATAACCAAATCACCGGTAAGATACCAGAAAGTTTTGGTGATTTACAGAATGTAGAAGGCTTGGACTTGTCACACAACAGACTATCAGGCACCATTCCTCAAACACTGACGAAGTTGCAACAACTTTCTACACTGGATGTCAGCAACAATAAACTTGAAGGTCAGATTCCGGTGGGAGGTCAAATGGACTTGATGAACATTCCAGACTATTATGCTAATAATAGTGGATTGTGTGGTATGCAAATTAAGGTGCTATGTTCAACAGAACAGCCACCTTCACTTGCAGAGCCACAAGAAAAGGAAGGATTGTTTTCATGGGCAGCAGCAGGGATTGGATATTCAGTTGGCCTCTTAGCATCAGTAGCAATAATATTTTTTACTGGATTTATCGGGTGGCTACCACCTCGAGGTCACCCTCGCATTCGCAGAAGGCGAAGCATTTAAGGTTTGACATGAATTCTGCACATGTATGCAGGACCTGGTATAGGCATATGATTCTCTTTGCAAGCCAGGAAAAAGATGGGGAAAAAGTAGCCTAATAACTAGAATTAGACTTGTAAAGAAATATAGAATAGTAGTAGAGAAAAGCAACTAATGAAAACATTAGCGAGATATTTACTCTTTTTTAACTTTATGCTTTTCTTATCAGAACTAATTTAAGTGAATGATGTGTAATTATCTCACTTCCTGCATAATTTGGTTGGAAGTCTGCAGAACCTGCACATATTTCTCTTCCGGTTCCAAATTTAAAAAAAAAAGCAGCATCTTCATCTGTTTCGAAACTTAGCCTCAGTGATAAAGAATAACAAGAATGGATTCTTTAACATTTATAACTTAGCAGAATTGGATCGTAAAGTTGTATGAACTTTCATAATCGCTTAATAAACTTAATTAACAAACATCTTGGAAAGAAAAGTTAAAAACATTAGAAATAGCTTGAATTGGAGACAGGATGTCTCAAAACCAAATGAAATGTAAACCCGAACGTGTCTCTTCTCTTGTAGTAGTAATCCTTTTGCTGGGGTGACAAATTCTTTTCTTCTTTGTTGTGTGATTGCAGCTGTCAATACAGCAACTTGTTTGAGGGATGATAATTGAATGTCAAAGAATGATGCAGGAACAGCCACTACTGTACTTTGTTTCAATACCGGTATCTTCGGTTTCAGTTTCACTAAAGAAAGATGAACAGAGTGTATTATCAGAATATATGAGTAGCATATGTCTTATCAATAATTCTTTATGATTTCTAATTCAATAAGATTGGACAAACAGAAATTATTGGCATGTTACTTAATCTTTCTTCTTCTTCTTCTTCCATATTAGTAATCACCAATTCACGTAGCTGATGTTTTTTTTTTCCCAGTAATCATTGACAACAAACTTCTGTATACAACCAATTCTGTATAAATCTAAGAAAAAAAGAAGAAAAAGAAAAAATCCCGTACCAAATTTCTTCTTCAGATACCAAATAGGATTTACTGGTTTTATGAAACTTAAAAACAAATATGTTTTCAATATAAATTCAAATAATTAAAAAACAAAAATGGCAAAGAACAATTGAATTCCTTAAGAACCAAAAAAAAGGGAATCCTATTCTAGGAATTGTGTCCAATGAACTTACAATCATTTATCCAATCGAACAACCTTTTATTTTAAATTTCAAGTTCATTCTCTTCCCCATTTTTTGCAAAAAAACAATAAATGGAGGTAAGTCATAAAATTTATGTGATTTTCCTCGATCTCAAGTTCCAAAAATAAATGCAGATGTCAAGGCCCCTCCCCCCCCCCCAGAAAAGAAGGAATTTAAGTAGCCAGAAGAAAAATAACTAAAGAAAGTACAAACCTGGATTCAAATTCTCTGATCTGAACAAGTTCTTTCCCTAAGAAATCCATCCATTGTACTTTTTTCTTCTGAACTTCTTTTGAACCCAAAGCAGATTTTTTAAGACCACCTTTGTTGCCATTTTGAGGCTGCAATTCCTCTCCATCTACAATTGCACTCTCTTCTTTCACTCCAATGGAGTCATTAGACACATTATCATAAGAAGAAGCATTGCCAACTGATATAACTGTAGTTGAAGGTACATGAGGGCTATTTTCCAATTTCAATGGCCCTGCTTTATATAAAGTAGTAGAAGGCTTGCAAAAGCAAATTAAAGAACAATGAATCTTGCAAATCAAAACCCTCATCAACAAAAAGGCAAAATTTCTTGATTTGAGCATAAAATAAATATTAGGCCATTTTACAACTCCGCATGGATCTAAATTCTGAGGTTAAATCTCTTAATTTTTAGAATATTTGAACTAAAACAGAGCCTAATTAAGCTTTTTTGGTTTTTGCATATGGAGTCCAATTTTGAACGAGCAAATCAAAATCTTTTAAAGGAGAAAAGAAAATCCAGGTAGGAATTCGAGTTTTTTTGAGGGTTTTGATAATGAATCAAAACTCCAGCAATGAAAATGGGTAACCTCTATTTCTGTCTATCCCGTTTCTGTGATGGCAGGAAAAAACAAAGATGACAATTCTACCCTTTATACCAATTCACTTCGAATGTGATTATCTTCGATTCACCATTAAAGTAGTAAAGAACAGAATTTAATCGGATGGGTAATAGCTAGAAAAAGAATGCAAAAACTTCAGCTTCTACAGATGAAGAGAGAGAGAGAGAGAGAGAGAGAGAGAGAGAGAAAGTCTAATAGGATTATTTCTTATTCAGATTACACATGTCAAGAACAAATCTTTGGTCTTTGATATGTTCTAATTTGCTTTGATTTTAGATGAAAAGATTAGGAAAAATGAATTTCACAGAGAAGGCTTCATGAATTTACTATATTTATAAATTCTAGAGAATCAAAATAAAGTGAAAGATATCAAATGTTTTGGGCATCAAATGCATTGAAAAAGAGAGCTTGAATTGTAAGGTAAATTCCCAAATATAAGACTGAGAAGTATTTTCCAAAATATGATGGTTTTTTAATATTAGGCTTATCTTTAGAAGTTATTTTTCATTTTGAAATAAAGATAATTTTATCGAATTATCTTTGATTTTATATCTTATATAATGCCACTGTAGATTTCACAATGATCCTGACTTGCAATTATTATTTATTTTTTTCTTTGCAATCAGAGTGACCTGAAGTTGAACATAGGTTGTGTGTTACATATTTATACACTAAGTATAAGGCACATTTTAAGGAATAGGAGATGAAAGATCTCCTATGAAATGTTGCTAAGACTAGTTACACTCAAAAATTAGAGAAATGTTTAGAGGACATTGAAAAAGTAAGGAAGCTAGGGAATGGTTGAGGCAAAAACCATGTGAAAACTGGTTTGGAGCATACTTTAAAGCCACAGTACATTGTGATATGCTTACTAACAATTTATGTGAAGCTTTCAACAAGTATATTCTAAATGCTATGGATCATACCATTATAACCATGCTTGAGATTATTAGGATCAAATTAATGAAAAGACTTTATAGAAAAAGAGAGCAAATGAAGAGTGTGATGGGAGATGTTGTCCAAAAATTTAGAAAAAGTTACAGAAAAATAAGGACTTCTCCCACTTTTTTACACCTACATTCACAGGAGGTCCACATGTTCAGGTTGGCGGGATTGAGTCACAACATGCAGTAGATATGGAAAAGAAAACATGCACATATAGGAGGTGGGATTTGACAAAAATTCCACGTAGTCATGTTGTAGCTTGCATTTTGAAAAACATTAGCAACCTGAGATGTATATACATGATTTATACACTATTGAGAGGTACATACTAATTTATAGTCACTTCATTAATCCAATTAATGGACCTAAGATGTGGCCCAAAGCAAACCCTGTCAATACCTTTCTACCACCATCAGTAGTGAAGAAAAAAAGAGGTAGGAAACCTAAAGCAAGAAGAAAGCATGCAAAAGAGCTAGAGGAGGCTGCTGCAAAAGGAAAGCTATCAAGGAAGGAAAGAGTGCAAATGAGATGTACTCAATGTGGGATTTTAGGGTACAACTAAAGATTTCATGGTGTATAAGCATTTGCTGCATCCTCAAGCAAAAGTTTGAATATGAATTGTGTTAATTTATTTTACTTTAAATGTTAATTCAATTAATGGAATCTGTGTTAATTCAATGTTGTTTACTGATATATTGCAGAAAAAAAGAAAGAGGAACACTTGGCTACTAATGTTCCTATTATAGAGGAGGCTGCTGCATCTCAATTTACAAGAAGTGAAGCGTGTGAGGTTCCTATCACTGTGCAATGGTCAATGGATGGAAGCAGTCAAATCATTTATACATCTGTTGGCCAAAGAACCACATCCCCTTTTCTGATTATAGTAACTGAAGTAAGTATGATTACTGCACTTCTGTGATTAATTTTATACCATAGTTGCTTAAGAATTATTTTGGATGTGGTTAATGCCAAATTTAGAGCCAAAATGCAAGAGAGACAATCTCACTAAAATTCCTATCCAAGTTGATCCAGTAGCACGACAACTCGAGATCACTATTCCACATTCAAATGACACTGCAACATAGCAGAGTCAGAATCAACAACCTGCACAAAGACAAGCAAGAGACAGAGGAAAAAATACCATAATAGAAAAGGATATCACAATTCAATACGTACATAGGAAGAAGACTGCATCTAAGCCAATGTGGCCATGGAATTAAGATGTTTTGAAGTTGCAGAAATACATATTTTGGGTTTTGAGAATACCACTTTGTATTTGACTATTTAGAAAGGTCATCAATTGAGAGTTAGTATGTTTTGATTATAATGCTATGACAATCGCATTCTTTTTTGTGTTTCAAAAGTGAAACATAAGTACTTTTCATTGTTTCACTATTGAATCATTAATATTGTGGCTAGTACAGATTCTTATTTTGCTATTTTAGTAGAATAAACAACACAGGTCATATCATTGTAACTGCATACAATCCAAATATATATAAAATTGCTTTTGTTATATGCAGATGATTTCTTTGAAATTATGCCTTCTTTCTTTATTTTTTTATTGTGCTTCCTATCATAGTACATAACAAATAATGTCAAAACATGCATCCTAAGGAAAAATGGTCCATTTCAAAATTGGGAGAGTGGATAATAAAAGGAACATTTCTCATCAAAATATAGATATATTGCATACATTTGCAAATGTGGATGTCCATTTTACAAATTTTTCATTCCCCCTAAATGAACAACACTTACAGCAAATACAAATCCTTTCCTAAACAACTAATTGCATTTCAAGCCAATAACCACATCCCAACCCCCAACAATAGGCCTTTAACTACAAACATTGCCAACTGTGTAACTCCATAATATAATCAATATAGCGATATACAATGCAAGCACATAGCACACCCACACACTTTTCCTATACCTAGCTTCAACATACTTCTTCTCTTTCTCAATCCTATCAATCTTTTTAGTAAACCAGTTATTACTTTGAATAGATATTAACTACTGGATCCACCCACTCCATGAAGCGACAGTATCTAGGCGTCTATGATGAGAAAAAAGAGGGAGATTTTAATTACATTTGCTATATTAAATCATAAGAAATATGTATACGAATTATTTATTTATTTCACTATCCCATAATTACTGCAACCCAAGATTCGTCTTCCAAGATGATTTCCTCTCCAAGCTGTTTTCAAAATAGCTTCTTGCCCATAAAAACAATATCTTCCATCTATTGAGTAGGTTGAAGAGGTTGAAGACGTGTTGCCATTAAAGCCGTCATTCATTATCGAGACAAAAAAGAGGGCTAAATTTTATGCAAGATTTAGAGGAGACGGCAGTCGGGTTATTAAGTTCAATGTTTGTGGTAATTTAGGGTTTAAGATGAGAAAGGATCAAAGGAGAGAGGGAGTTAGGGGGCAAGAGAGAGAGAGAGGGTTTCTTTAGTGAAATATATGATGTGGAATTAGGCCATTCATTTTTTTGCTGACAGAGTAATGTCATGTCAGCTTTTTATCAGCTCTTGACTGGAAAATTGAGAAATTGACTTTTTTTATTACTAAAATTAATATTTATGTACTTTTAAGTGACGAATTGATGTTTGGTGACAATTAAGCAATACTTATATACTACAGGGAGCGTGAGTAAAAATAAGCCAAAGAAAGGAGAAGAGAGGGGTTACTGCTAAAAGGAGGGAGAGAGAAAGCACAAGAAAGAGAGCAAAGGAAAGGGAAAGGAAAATAGTATAAGACAATTGTGATTGCTTTTCTTTCATTATTTCTATGTGGGTTCATTAGTCAAAATTGAATCATCACATTTTAATAGACAAAGTAGGGCCCCATGTGTCCTATTTATTGTACTTTCGTCGTGTGATTGAAAAATTATAATAGATTTATGCACTTGATTGCAAAATGTTTTCCATTAAGACATTGAAATAGAAAATTTTCGAAAGTAAAAACACCAAATTTATAGTTAACCCTTCATTAAACTTTGAGGGAGTAATGTTTCATCACAATCCGCTTCCTCAAACTCTAAAAAATATAACTATATAAATGCTATGCTAATGACCATTATCAATAGAAGTTAGAGTTTTTTGGCTTAATCAAAACACTTATTGCAATATGAAAAGTTATTGCTAATCAAGGGCTCCGATTATGACTAGGGTGAGTATTTGGTTCGATTTTTTCAATTATTTCAGTTAATTTTGTTCAATTTTCAATGTGATTAGTTCGATTCAATTAGTAATCAAAATCTATTCGCTTTAATTGGTTTCAATTCAAGCAACCCTAATATTCTATGATCTATAATTTATTTAAAATGGGTATAAGAAGAGAAACCATTGAGATTGCCAAAAAATGTCTCTAATAAGTTTATGAATTTACAAAAATATCATTAAAGATCTTAATTTTATTGGTTAAAAATAAAAATACTTTAATTTTAATTAGTCATATTAATTTTCTATTTAAATTCAATTTCTATTGAATAAAATAATAAATTATATTACATACTATATAAGGTACATATAATATAGGAAGAATAAAATATTTTTTAAGGATTTTATGATTTTAATTTTATTGATTAAAAAAATAAAGTTAATTTAATTTTGATTTATTAAATTAATTTTTTATTTAAATTTAAATTTTATTGGATAAATTAAAAAATTATGTTATATACTAAATAAAGTATATACTAAATATGGTAAGAGAATTAAATATTTTAATTTTACTGATTGAAAAAGTAAAGGTAATTTAATTTTAATCGGTTATATTATACTATATAAGGTATGTGTTAAATATATTAAGAAGACAATATGGTTAATTATTATTTTGAAAAACTCTTTAATTTGATTGGTTATATTTTCTTTTTTAAAGTAAGTTATTCTATGAGGAATACATGTAATTAGTTATTATTTATTAAGGAATATATTATAAAATTTATTTTTTTATATAAAATAGAAAATGAAATTCATTAGAAATATATATATATATATAGATAATTATGATATTAATATATTATATTCCTAAAACATATAATATGTTGAAAGAAATTTTATTTTCTCAAAAAACAAGCAACCGTAAAATTAATTACACGCTGATATCCTTTAGCAAAAAGTAAATAAAAAAAATCAAAATTATAAACATTGATTAATATATTAATTATTATTCTAGCTATTTATCTATACAGTATAAATTTGAAATGTAATAAGTCAAATCAAACTAATACTTTGAGAAATTTTATTTTTTATTATTTCATGAAATGTTATTTTTTTCTATTTTTTTGAATTTTTTTAGATTTTTAGTTATATAAATTATTCATAATATTATAATTTATTAAAAAAAATTATATATATATATATATATATATATAAAAGTAAACTACGTTTACTTGCAATGAGTGAAAATCAACGGTTTCAAACAATGTGTAACGTTTATTTATTTAGTAACATTTAGTAATGAATTATGAATTTATTCATTAAAGTTTTGTTTTTAGGTATTCAATTTGGTTTGGGTCTATTAACATTTAGTTAACCCAAATAACACCAATTAAGTAATAAATTAATGGGTCCTATATAAAAGTGGTGTAAAAAATTTGTAAAAGAGGTCTTTTTTTTTTTTATACAGTAATATATGTAATGCAACGTCAAAATCTAACAGCAATCTCAAAAGTCTAAGAGGCATCTCTTTGATGGTCCTGACCTGAATAAAAGAATTTCTTGAGATTGAATAGCAAGAAATGTTCTTGTAAGAGGAGGTTTCCTCTAATATAAAAATGAAAAGAATAGCCATTTTCAAAGGAATATGTAAATATTTTAAAGCCAAAATAGTGTTATCTCTTCAAAAGAATAGACCTTAATGGGTTATTCCATCCTTCAACATGTTTTCTTTTTATGCTTTTGTTCATATCATGAGAGAGACAATGTCTTCTCATAGCTTGTTCTTCGAAAAATAGACCTTAATGGGTTACATTCCATCCTTTGACATAGCTAAGTTGGGTGTTTGTCTTGTCGATTTCCGGAATCTTTTATATATTTTATTAAAATTCAAATCTATAAATAATTAACTAATCCAAATGGATTTTATTCAGATCCTAATACAAAGTTCAAATCCAGACAGACCATTACATCCTTAAAATTGTACCAAGCCAACGACAGAAAATAAGATTTTTCTTTCTAAAACTACCTTTAACCTGGTCAAAATCAAAAGTAACTCTCCATCTGATTAAGCGATCATCCAAAGTCATCTTCAAGCAAAAGAAGACTACACTATGTTGCATTTAAAATATAATTTTACACGATCTGAAACGCAGGAACGCCCATGGCAAGGAGTTTCCGTGCATCATTGGGACTACATTTTCAAGAAAACATAACTCTTGCAGGAAAGTTCAGTTGCTTTGCAATACGAGCAGAAATTCTGATGGAGAGATTTTACAAGTTCCAATACCAACAAAACCGGCCATTGGGAAAAAATTCTCTCAGATTCCAGATCTAATTATACAATTGCGACCTCCAAAAAGGCCAGGGTCAACCTAACTTTAACAGGCCTACTGTATTTTCTCAAATCTAAAGAAAAATAAAGACCTGAAACAAAATTTTCATTTTATGTAAAAGGAAGCTATATTCCACCAGTGCTTTCCCAACCCCAAATAGAAAGAAAAGGGGTGAAAAAAAAAAGAATGGGAACACTATTTTCTTTGCCAATTGACAATATATAAGTACTAACACAGAATGTGAGCAAATCCACCAGCTTTTGTTGCGAGCCTACTGCTGAACCTTGAGCACGGGAAAAGCAATAACATCTCTTATGCTAGGAGAGTTTGTCAGTAGCATCACCAGCCTGTCAATTCCAAGTCCCTAGGGAAAAGAAAAGAGAAAAACCATTGTAATTCACTCAAAAAACACATATACAGGACGTAAGAAATTTTAGCTTATCAAAACCATCATTCTCTTTTTCTATGTGAAACATTGACTCAACTCCCTTCAATCACTTCATCCACCATTCAAGGCTTACAATTCCTACATAGATTATATAAATTAAGAATTTAGAAATATTGTTTGTCATACCTGATTTAAATCTAACAGCACAAAATTCAGACTAAGAGATTCTTCTATGCTTGATATTACAAGTGAAAAATGCTTCACGAAAAAACAATAAACATGAAAAATGCAACACAGGCATCTTTATTATTATAAAATAAGCGATGAGGGTGGGCACCTCACAAATTCATTGCATCTTGATACTCCAAAGTAACTTGTTGTCACAAAAAATAAACTTCGATATTTATCACTTTTTCTAGAGGACAAAGGTTTTAAGCTAAGCAGCAGTGAGAAGGAATACATGCACAGCAAAATTGGTTTAATGAAGTAGGAAAGTGAGACTAGATTAGATGGTATAATGGTATTCAAAAATAATTGATTCAAATATCTAAACTATGTTCCAGAAGGGGGTCTCATGGATAAAGATGTTTTCCATAGAATTTGAGTAGGATGCATAAAATGGAAGAATACTACAGGTGTAATATGCGATAGTAAGATATCTAACAAGGTGAAAGGTAACTTCTATAGAACGGTGATGAGATCAGCAGTGCTATATGGGAGTCAATGTTGGGAGCCGAATGCCAACATGTTCACAAGATGAATGTTGCAGAGAAGAGATGCAAATGCTAGGACAAGATTAGGAATGACCACATATGATTGGACAAGATTAGGAATGACCACATCAGACAAAAGGTACAAGCAGCAGAAGTTAGAAATAAAATGAGAAAAGGACATTTGAGGTGGTATGATAATGTATTACGTAGACCCCCAACAAGCACTAGTTCATAAATGTGAAAAGTTGGCAGTGGAGGGTGCTAAAAAAGGAAGAATTCAACCTATAACTGCTTGGAGGAAAGTTGTCCTGAAGGATCTGCAGTCTTTAGATATTAGTGAGAATATACAAATAAAACAGAATGGAGATAAAAGATTCATATAACAAACCCTAGTTAGTTGTTATTGCCTACCTTATGCTTTGTTCTATTTATTAATATATCAAATGATTTTAAAATTCCCTTTTCAAAAAGTAATTCAATTTTTTTTCCAACTTGTACTTAGCTTTCCATTGCTATTAACTATCAGAGCGGATATTGGAGAGAAAATATTCTTACAGCCAACTCTAACTAGTTTGGAATGAAGACTTAGTTGTTGTTGTTGTTGTTGTATCACCTTTTTCCTAGAGGCACTGATGCTGCAAGAATTTTCTTTTTATCTCTATAATAACATCTATTTAATTAGAAAGCAGTCATTTCAGTTCCAAACATCGTCTGGAAAAAACAAAAATGCACTGTTAAAGAGATGATTACCATTCCTGAAGCAGGAGGCATTCCATACTCCAAAGCTGTTAAAAAGTCATCATCAAGTGTCACTTCATATGAATCATCGTCATGTTCATGTTTTTTCTCTTCTACATGATCTACTTCTGAAATAGCCGCTGCTCTTTTCTGATTATGCTGTCTCACTTGCTCTTCCAAGCGTCCTCTCTGCCACCATTAAACATTGACAAACCTTTTTCAGACCCAATTACAAATTCCATGATGCACCAAAAGGACAAAAAGTAGTGTCACGACACAAGCTCATGTGGACTATTGGTCAAACAACTAGGGGGGGTTAGGACAGAAGGCATAGCTCAAGAGTCTTAGTTGTTAGTATTAATCCACATAAGCCATTATATGCAGATCATATCAATACTTCCTTTTGAATGAGGGACATGAGAAGTTAAAAGGGAGACAAAAGCAAGAGAGAATCAGGCATCGGGCATGAATAATACATGCTTGCTTCAATTTTGGTGCCAGTGCTATAGTGTAGGCATACAAGACAGCATCAAGAGAGAAGCAAAATAAAATTGAATTCAATACCCCCATGTCCAAGTTTGTCGAAAAACATCGAATCCAATCGATGTGTTACTTTCTTCTAATTGCATTAAGAAAGTGGGAGGAGGAGTCTAATTGCAAAATAAACATCAATAGACTCTGTTAATACTTACCTGATCAACAGGATCAGTTAATTCAGAAAATGCATTTGCCAGTTCACGACCACAGATGAAGAGTTCAAATCTCTCAGTCAAGCCTGCATCCCTGTTATGAAGGAATAAAAGGTAAAAATGATAAAAATAAAAAAATAAAAAAGACAGATCTAACACATTCAAAGACTTCATATGTATTGCAATTCCTCTTTTATTCCACCTTAATATATAACATGAAAAAGATTTTGTTTATGCATTGGACAATCTTTACACAATACAACACATGAATTTAGATAAGGTAGTATAGAAGTTACACGTAGCATAGACAATAATAACAGAGCAGAAAGTGCCCACATGTAGACAACTTAAATTCGAAATGCAAAAGAAATGTCCATTTTCCACTGTTCTCCACATCAAGAACATGTGTTGGCAACCACAACAAGCAATTTAAGAGGAAAAATTTGGAAGATAATGCCTAAACTAGTAATGTAAAATAAGAAAAATGGGCAACAAATACTCTTGGTAGTTGGTGCAGATAAAATGAATTACATTCTGTTCCTGGTAAAATATTTATACCTTCGATGTGGTTTGGCTAGAGGAGATATCTCAATTGGATAATCTAAAACAAAAGTGGGTTGCAAGAGGTTCGGCTCTACAACAATTTCAAAAACCTGGACAATTAAACTAAGTTATAATCTCCAGAAATATGTAAAATAGATTATCCAGCAGTAACAAAAGAGAAGCAAAATAAGCCTGTATCAAAAGAAAAAAATCTTACATCAGCAATGAAGTGAAAGCAACAACCTGCAAGGGGAAATTAGCTGTGAAATGTACATGCAAGAATGTAGTATCAGTGAAAGTGCAGTTACCTCATTGAGGAGGTGGCCAATAGAAGGGCACGCTTCTATGGCAGATTTATCTTTATTCTCAAGCCCATGTCCAACTTTTCTCAAGGTAAATTCTTTAGCAATTTTAAGATCAATACTAAGTTCACTGAAATCAATTCCAGTGGCCTCTTTTACTAGATTGTGCATGGTTTCCCTTCTCCAAGGCCGCTCTAGACAAATCTCAACCCCCTGCAATGACACATTACACAAGCTTTTTACAGATATAATGGTTGGCCACTCTCATTGTGGAGAGGTGAAACAATATAGTATTCACAAATCATTGAATCGCAAATATGGACAAATGTTAGATATATTAAATGGCATAGCTACTGGCACAGTATCATTACCTGATAATCAATAGTAAGCTTCCCATGAACAGCAAGAGCACAGCGAGTGACAATTTCTTCTGCCATGTTCATCATGCTTTGGTAGTCTGAAAATGCTTCATACATCTAAGACCAGGCTAGTAACAACATTGGTCAGATTGCCATCAAGAAAAATGAAAGTCAGCATGGAATACGTAAAGTCTATAATGTAAAACTGGGATAGGCATAAAAGCTCTAAAAGATTACCTCTATAGTGGTAAACTCTGGATTATGACGAGTTGAAATGCCCTCATTTCTGAATATTCTGCCAATTTCATATACTTTCTCAAATCCCCCAACCTATATTACAGAAAAGAAATACACAAGTAGGTAACATTCAGTTAATGTCAAATATAACAGCAAAATTCATAAGGGTACTAGTTTCGAGAACTAATATTCTCAGAGAATCTCACATAACCAAAAATTGAGATTACTTTCCTTTGCAACTCATTTGGTCATCATTTCGCACATATGGCATGATCCACATCATAGAATTATTCCTTCTCCTTTCACAAGGAGCGCATGCATACTAAAACAAAAAATTCAATTTACAACACTATGCAGATAATAATTTAGACATATAAAATGGCTAACCTCAGTTCACTAGTCTATTCAATTTCTTAAGAACTCACATTTTGCGACTTATGTCAGATTTCAATACAATTACAAATAATTGTAGCAACCACAACATCATCATGTTATGTTTACCTCATTTCTAAAAACGAGTTGACTTGATTAATTTTAAGCACAAGCTCTCCCAGTTATGTTTAACTCTCTCATTCATACAGCTAAGCCAAAGGCTTTTAGCCGTGGAAAAATGAGCAGTTTGTTAGTCGTGATTGCTTCTACGATCAGTAGACTAGTGATACACCATCTTCCACTATGCTACATCTTCTGCTATGCTAGGTATTCCACCCATCCGCTTTTATTTTCATACATAGGCACATGAATATTGGTATTAGAGCACAGATGCCTTATGTTCTAGTTGTGTATCAATTGAATGAATTGGATTGATTTTAGACATATTTGGGTGTAAATGTGTTAGTATTAATTGTAGAGTTTACAACTTTTTGTATATACTGTCAATTTTATTAAAAATTTCATGTATATATTGTCCCAAAATATTCTAGATCTATTCTAAAAATTTTTGTTATTATACGTTATTTTTAATTGATTTAAAAGAGTTTAAATTAATTAAAGTAAATATAAACTATGATAAAAAAGGAACACTATGGTGTTCTAGTATGTATTGTCAGTGGACAATCAATAACGTCATTGTGATATTTCTAAGGCTAAAAGATTTGTTTTTCAATAAGCCAACGTGTAATCGGTGAAAACTAACCATTTAAACATTATTAGGGGCACCTAAAACTCCCCACCGGAATCAATCTCTAAGGTGGAGTGTGGATTACACTCTTTGACGCGCTAAGAGTAGGCTTCGTCTAGGCTAGCAGTTCTGCCACTTGGCAGGAATTGCCATGTGGCAGCCCTTGATTGGCCGTGATTTATGAATTTTAATTAGTAAGCTTCCCTTTCTTTTTTTTTCCGTGACTTTTTCATTGTCTGCCTACAATAATCTTTCAAATTTTCTGAAATTTTTAAATTTATTTTTCCAAGTCCAAAAAATATTTTTCTTAATTTTTGGCAATTTTTAATTAGTTAAAAATGCTGAAAAGTTGTAGAGAATTAAGAAAAAATAGTTTTTGGTCATTCAAAAATTATTTTATAATCTAAAAGCCTATTTTCTATGATATGATGAATTTTTTAATTAGTTAAAAAATTCTTAGTTTTTTCAAAATAAATTGAGAAAAATATTTTAGGCCATTAAAAATTTAGAAAAAATTATAAAATTATTTTTGGTATGTCTATTGCTTATATTGGAAGTATTATATATTGTTAAATCAATAATTATGCATATGTGTATACTATATTTAATAATTTTATGTAATAATACGTTATAGAAAATTATTATGAGTATGTATAAGACTCCAATGACGGCAAGGACTGTTGAAAAAAAAAAAGGCAATTGTACAAAATGAAAAAGGAAGCGTATAAAATAAAATTAAGCTTGGAAAATAATCCACATGACCTGAATATTCTAATACCACATGGTACAGATCCATGAAGCCTATTAGAAAATAATATGGAAAGGCAGCTTAGAGAAAGACAGGAGTCTCTATTTAGAATTGGGATAGGCATAAGAGCTCTATTTATATATCTCTCTTCCATTAAACAACCTTTTCATATTATCTCTTAATAAAATTTTATGAACATGTTTCATATGTGGTATCAGAATCCCCAAGTCATGTGGTTAATTTCCGAGCATAGTTTTATCTTACACATTTTACTTACTATTTCGTACAATTGTTGTTGTGTTCATAAGTCCTTGCTACCATCAAAGGTCTTACATACACACATCATAATTTTATAATTTTCTCAAAAAAATTTTAATAGCCTAAAATATCTTTCTCAATTTATTTTGCAAAAATTCAGAATTCTTTAACTAATTAAAAAAACTAACCATATAATAGAAAAGAAACTTTTAGATTATAAAATAATTTTTGAAATTTTTACATGACCAAAAACTATTTTTCCTTAATTTTTTATAATTTTTCAGCATTTTTAACTAATTAAAAAAGCACTAAAATTAAGAAAAGTATTTTCTGAAGCTTGAAAAATAAATTTTAAAATTTTAAAAAATCTAAACAATGGAAAAATCAAGAGAAAAAGATAGAGAAAAGTGTATTAATTAAAATTTATAAGCCATGGCCAATCAACAGCTATCAAAAAGTAGTTCCTGTCAAGTGACAAAACCACCGCCCAGAAAAAGCCCGCTCTCAGTGTCAGAGATTGTAATCCACGCACCACCTCAAAAACTGTTTCTGGCCACTAATTTAATCTAGAGTTTGACAAGTAAATCCTAACAAAAGAAGAGTAAAATAAAGATAATCTCCACTTTTTCAATGTATATATGCGTATCCAAAGAAATTTTAGAACAAATCTAATATATATATATATATATATATATATATATATTAAATTTTTCATAAAAATTGAAGGTATATAAAAAATTGTAAACTCTACAATTAGTGTGAACTATTTACACCTAAATATGTCTAATATCAATCTAATTCAATCAATTGATACACAAACTAGAACACAAGACACTGAGGAAAAAAATAATCATGTACCCATACATGAAAATAAAAGCAGGCGGATTGAATACTTACCTCTTATAACAAACTGCTGCTTTATTCTTTATCCACAGTAGCAATCACAAATAATGAACTCCGTCCACATTCCAAAAGCCTTTGGCTTAGCTATACAAACGAGAGGAGAGAGAGAGTTTTTTTCTTTTTTTTCTTCTTCCTATTTATTTGAAAGTGCATAGTTCTCCTACCTATTTTATTTTAGATGGACTATTATCAGTAATAGTAATCCCACTGAAACTCTAACTTTCATTCCTTAACCAGTTAA
Organism: Jatropha multifida; assembly: GCA_948099535.1. Classification (NCBI taxonomy): domain Eukaryota; kingdom Viridiplantae; phylum Streptophyta; class Magnoliopsida; order Malpighiales; family Euphorbiaceae; genus Jatropha; species Jatropha multifida. The sequence continues at coordinate 21,159 of CANUEX010001409.1, forward strand.
AATAATATTTAAACTTATTTAAATATTATAATTGATTAATTAATTAAACAAATTAATTATTATTAGTGGACCCGAGTTAACACACTGGTCATGGGCATACCCATACCCGTCCATTAATTTCAACACCTTCAAATTTATAGACCTAAGGAACCAAGAAAGCGAAGAATGCTGTTTTTGGAGGGTTGAACACAAGCAACAGAAAAACAAACCAAGAGAGGATAACGGACGGGAGGAGGATGTCAACCATTGGATTAAATTAGGATGGGCAAAATATAGAACTGCAACCTGATCTGTAGGTGATCTAAAAGAATCAGCTAACATGAAAGGGAAATATAGGACTACTATTCAACCAACTGTGATATATGATAGATGTTAGACAGCAAAGAAACAATACACATGCACAATTAGTGTTGCTAAAAATGAGGATTATGATACCATGGGTGTCCACAAATGCATTAGTAAATCAGATAAAAAATGGAAGCATTCATGTGAAGGTGAAACTGGCACGTGATGTGGAAAAGCTGAGAGAAGTGAGAATGAGATAGTTTGGACATGCACATTGTAGAATAATAACTGCACCACTATGGAAGGTTAAGTATATTGAAGTTTCAGGAGAACCAGTAAACCTGGAATCACACGGAAGTAGGTAGTGAATTGAGGTTTTGCAATCCAGACCTATTTAATAGATGATGCAAACTGAATTGAATATAGGAAAATGATCCTTATTCAATGCCCATTGATTATGGCTTCGCTGAATTGAGTAATTTCTAACTATAAACGAAGTAAGAGCCATAACCTAAGACCACTAAAAAAATGAAGAAAGATAGGTCAGTAAAAAGAACCTAAAATACAACATGATCTACTTGAAAAATTAATGCTTAAACATCCCCCAGAAACAAGGAGGAGGGTAATATTGTGCAGATCCCCATAAACAACTTTTATGAACACAATTGAAAAGAGGAGAAGAAAAGGTTACCAATGAAGTGAATTTCATAGCTTAAAAAAGAGAATTAAGTTTAAATCCTCACCAACATTCTCTTTAAGTGAAGCTCAGTTGCAATTCTTAGATAAAGATCCCTTCCAAGCGAATTATGATATGTTATAAATGGCCTAGCTTCTGCTCCACCAGCTGCTCCCTAATAGATAAAATGAATTAAAAACCAAGTTCTAGTTGCAAATCATTTTTCTGTATTGACAGATACATATTACACCATTAGCAAGGTAAAAAGAAAGAAATTAAGATATGTCAAGCAATTTATCATATTAATTTACAAAATTGGAGAAAATCAGCTAAAACTGTATTTAAATAAGAAAAGGACAAACAAAACATTTCTGGCACTAAATATCAATGTAGAAAAATAAGAATGATAAACTGACTTTCTGTAAATTAGTTGTTTAGGAACAGATTCAGCAACACTTATCAGATTCCTTTTACATGCTGCTTATAAAATATCCCTCCAAAAATGCTTACAAGAAAAATTGCATATTTCCAAAAATAACAACGCATTCACGCTAGCAAGTCAATTGAGATTGCCGATGTCAAACATATTTGAGATTCTACCAAGAGTGTGATAAAAACAAAGTCAGATAAAATCTCATAATATTACATGATCTTTTTATTATATATCTTTCTTAGTTAGTAAGTAACAATTTGCATTTGGAACATAGCAGTTTTCTCTATGCAAGGAGACCCTTTCCCCTCCATATATATGTCATGCATAGCACAATGCCAAGTGCAACTCTGAAACGTGTTGATTAAGGTCCAAAATTTCACAACAAAAAATTATCAATGAACTATAATACTTCCCCTGCTCTGAAAACATTAAAGCAGAGACCTATCATTAATGATCTATAGGCCTAGAACTTCCACAACTGGTATATTGCAGGCTCAAGGTAAATTTAGCAATCTTCAAGCAGGCTTTGTAAAAAAGTGAAGAATTCTTACAGCAACCCAACTTTTTCTTCCAGAAGTTTATTAGATTAAGCTTTTAACACCCATCTTCACCTACATATTCTCACTTTTGCTATGTAAGTGATGAGGGCTAGGATTTTAACAATTTATTTTGAAAAAGACCACCCCATGAATGTTGTTTCAATTATATGACGGCCATTGCTTAAATATTCCAATGATATACAAAACTAACTTTGAATATACAGTTTACATAGTATCTTTTCCCCATAAAATGATAATAACTACTCTAACATAAGATGTCAAGACCTTAACTTTGAATATACAGTTTACATAGTATCTTTTCCCCATAAAATGATAATAACTACTGTAAAATAGGATGTCAAGACTTAAGAGCACTATGAAGATGGCAACAAACCTGTAGAACTGGAGTTTCAACTTCCACAAAACCTACTGATTCCACAGTCTTGCGAATCTCTGAAACAATCTGCCAATAGAGAGGTATAATAATTATTAATCCTAAATTGCTAAGCAATAAGAAAAAAATGAAAATAAACAGATGTTATGGCAACCATCAGTTGTCTCAAGCAAATTTTTCCAATCAAAAACCAGAGTAATTAGTTCCTTCTTCATTATAATTCAGCTAATCGATCATATAAAGAATTCTTCAATAATAGGTTGAATGCCCCATATCCTATCCCAGGGCTGGTCAGCCAAATAGGAAGTCACGAAGTTACCTTTCGTAGATATCTTCCAGCTTGGCAAATGGTCAAAATTGTTTGGTTTTGGTTATCCATAATAAACAAATGATGCTTAAATAAACGAAATTTTATATATCTTTAACCTTAATAATTGATTCATTTTGGTTAATACTTGAACATGTATCAATACAAATAGCATAATTCTTGTGAAATCTCAAAATGATGATCAACCTAATTCAACTCAGCCTCAATCAAAATTTAATTGAGTTCAATCACATGGATCCAAATGTACACAATTTAGTACTACATTTGCAAAATTCTATAGATATGAACCCTTTTTCTTCTTCTTGTGGACCACTCCTAATTATTTGTGAAAATCTTAACAAAGATCTACAGCTCAAAATTGCGATCAAGAAACAAAATAGGAAAAAGTACATATTGTACAAAAAAAACCATGAAACTTCCAGTTTTATAATTCTGATTTCAACAAAATTGTAAACCAAAAACAATAAATAATGGGACTGAAGCTAATCTACCTTAGCTCTTTTACGAAACACATCAGCTACTTCAGGATTCGCAATCATATCAACGTACCTGAAAATTGGAAACAAAATTCAGTGCAGGAGATAAGGAACAATCACAAAATTAACAAATAGATGTTTGCGAAATAGTAAACAGAGACAACTACAAAGTGTGTAAATCCTTTAGAATCATCTCAATGATTCATGACGTAAATCCTTTAAAATCATGTCGATGATTAATGACCTCATAAAAATTAAGATATAGCACTTCCATGTATTATTTTTAACATCTTGTGACTATATATATCCTTCAAAAGATTTTTGAATGTGATTCACCAGTCAAATCTAGAGAATATTATTTCCCTGTCTTGTTATGTCATCATACAACACAGACAAAGCATGTAACAAAACAACTTAAGAATAGAAAATGAACTAACCGTTGGCGATAACGCTTATCTACATCCGTCAGGCCATGATATTTGTCCGGGAGTGGAAGTAGGGCCTTTGTAAGAATGGAGAAAGAATTAACACAAACTGAAAGCTCACCTGATAGGAAAGCCAGGAACAAAAATGACATTTAACTACGAGTTGCAAAGGATCATATGAAGACATCAATAATATGGTTTCTACGTTCAAGAAGAATGGAGGAAGCATAGCATCCCCTAATTGCAACTATCCTCCCACGCCAAATAAATAAATAAGATTAAGCAATAATGTTCAAGGAACAATAGCTCCCCAAATTAATTCCTATGTTAAAAAGTTTCACCTTTCTCTGTCCGTTTCATTGAGCCACTAGCACCCAATATATCACCAATATCAACAAGAGTCTTCAACTGCTCAAACTGATCATTTAAGAGCCTTTCCTTCTCGCAATAAAGCTATAACAGGGAAAAATAAAGAAGGAAAAGCTACACTTATTTCAAAGAAGAATATTAAAGGCAGTGAAATGGAAAATAAGGATCCCTAGTGCCACTCATTCTAGCAAACCAGGAAATGTAAGAGTGTGTGTATGTGTATTTTAAACAAAAGAAAGCTTGAAATGCAGAACAAGGGTTTTATATTGATACAGACAATAAAGTAATAATCAATTCTATCTAGAGTCATAAAAAATTCAGATTAGGACATGGCTGGCCAAAAAACTAAGAAATCCAACGACAATTACTAGTAACACCAATAAAGAATCTGTAACCATCAAATTTAAGGTTGTTTGTACATAGTTTTAACTGCTAAGCATCATCTAAATTGTCTTTGTACTAGATATTAATATACTTAGTGATATTACAGAGCATCAGCTGCTAAGTGATCAACAGATAAAAGAGAAGCTTCACATAGAAAGAAAAAATCGCCGAGTCAATAGTTTTATTCTTCAAAAGCATTTTTTTGGTTTCTGATTGTCTTGACTATGACAATTTAAAAATGCAGCAATATCATTTCAGTCAAAGAACCTCTCGTTCTTGAAGCAAATGTCCATTTATGCATCTTCAACAAGCCCAATAACATAATGCCTCATCTCCATCATCACAAGTATTGAAGATAAATTTTTTTCACAATATTTTAGCAAAATTTTTGTTCTACTGAAATAAAATGAAAATATAAGAAACCAAAAGTAAAAAGCCAAAATTTTAATAAAAAAACTGCGAAACTTGAATATGAGCTAGGCATCAAGATAAGAAGCACTATACTCTCAAATTACAAATGTTAAAAGGCACAACCAAAATCCAAATAAAAGGCCAACCTGAATGGTCCCAGAGTCATCTCTTAGTGTAAGAAAGGCAAGTTTTCCAAAGGCCCTACGAGCAACAATTCTTCCCGCTATTGACACATTATCACTCGCATCGTTAGTCTCTTCACCATTGGCTAAATGCCTGTATTTCTCTTGTAACTGATTAGCAGTGTGAGTCCTATCCCACTTATAGGCATAAGGCTCAAGGCCTTTGCTCCTCAGTTCTTCAACCTATAAAATAAGAGGAAAAAGGCAAAAAATCACAAATAAAACCAGCAAAACAAAAATAAGGTCTTTAACCCAAAATTCAAACAAGAAAAATAACAGTATCCAGAACTCAATCTGCTTTCACATTCGTAACTTAATCTCAAATATAATTTAAGAAATTAAAAATAATAATAATAATCCCTCGAAATTCATTAATTTTATTTTATTTTATTTTTATTATCAATAAATTATACTTAATAATGCGAATTTGAACAAAAGATTGCAATTGCAAACGAGCTGATAAAAGAATTAGATTGTTTCAACCTTTTTAAGCCGAATGGCGCGAACAGCTTCTCGGTCCGAAGTGGAGGAAGAAGAGGAAGAGGAGGACCTACGATTCCAGCCGGTAAGCCTAGTGATAGCGGAGCAGCGGAGGACTAAGGCTGAATAGGTTCGTGAGGTGGTAGTAGAAGTGGCTAAGTGGAGAAAATGCCTAAGTGGATTCGACGAGAAGCTCCAGACTTTGAGCACCTCCATTTGCTTTGCCTGTGTTTGCTAGTTACTTGCTTTGTTGTTATTTTATCCGGTGCTGGTCACCAATGGCCATGGAGCAGGAAGGAAGGGGCGGGGCGGAAACCAAGTTTTTAGAGCCGAGTCGGGGCAGGGCGACCGTGGACACAGGATATTCTATTTTATATTTTTCTATAACTTTCAATTATTCAAAAGTTATGACCTTTCATAATTATCTTTCTTTTAAAAAAAATAATAATCTATACAATATATAAGAGTGAAAATACAAAAAAATAATAAAATTTTCTACATTCTCTTTAAGAAATTTAAAATACTCTAAAATAATATTAGTCATGTCCTAATTAAAAAATTGACATAAAAAATATATAATATCTATATAATTTGATGGATTGTTTTTTAACTTTTTTTAAATAGATAAATACATATAGATAATTAAATATTTAAAAATTTAAAAATTTATTATTATTATCTTATTATGTTTAATTATATTTATTTCTTTTTATTATTATATAAATTATCAATAATAATTTAATAATTTTTAAAAAAAATTATTATTATTATTGTTATAATTTATCCTCAACATTATTATTTTGAATGGCTATCTGAGCCGTTTGAAAATTTTTGCTTTTTTAATTTATTAACTAGTTAAGATTTTAATTTAAAAAGAGTATGGTTAAATTTCTTTAATTATAAATTTAATAACAACTGCATGTATTTTATTATTTGTTTTAATTGAATTTAACATTATTTTAAATAATAAAATAAGAATAAACTTCATTTTTGTATGATTTTCTCTCTTTTTTGATTTGCACATGAACTACACCAACAATTGTCATTTTAAGTGAAAATGAACCAAATATGATCCATTTAGCACCTAATCAAAGCAAAAAAAGCCCATGAAGTCTTGCTAATATTGAAGTCCTGGAAAAATCAAAAGAATCCAAGTTTCAATGTGGAAGAATGTGGACTCAAGTGCAAAGCAACCTTGATAGATAACAAAACTATAGCGTTTTAAAAGAACAATGCACCTAATTTAAATGCATCTCCATTTTTATTATTTTATTGCTTCTTTTGCTTAACATGGGCAGTGGAGAGCAGATTTTCAAATGCAACTTGTACAAGTGGTATGTGATATGGACTAATGGGAGCTAAGCAAAATATCTATATAAGAAGCAAAGAAAGGAGTTGAAAAGTTTGGACATTCTCTTGGCACTTGTTGCCGCATAGGAGAATAAGGAGCAGCTAATCAAAAGAACTTCAGCAAAAAGAGGAAAGAGAATCAGTAGCTTTTAGCACTAGTGTTACTACAATAAAAAGGGAGAAAGAGCAAGAATTTTGACAAACCAAGGACATGAGCACCGTGGTTAACCAATAAAATAATCCAAAGTTTGTTATTTGTGTCTTTTTTTCCTTTTGTGTAAGTTATAATTAATACATTTGTAATGTTAAGCTAAATATTCGGATATAGTTATGAGATTTATCTATTAATTTAAAATGCAACTTCAAATAGTTTGATTTATATTGAATGCATAAATTTCTGATTTATTGTGTATGAACTTAATGCTTGTGAATATGATGGGCTCCATATTTGCACGATTTTAGATCTGTTTAAATAAAACTAAGAGAGTGACAAACTAAATTGGATTTCACATATTAAGCCAAGAATTTTACAACTAGGATAGACTAAGTTTCCTGAGGCTCAAAGAATTAACATCATCTTAATGAGTTTTAATTATATTAAGCTACGAAAATAGATGTCACACGGTTTTATTCAAAGCCAGTCACCAAGATGACATCTCAAGAAAAAATCTTTCATGATCCATTTCGAAATTAGATAGAGAATAGTTGGGATATTCTATTTCAATTTGAGAGAGGAATCTAGATATTTTAGATTTGTTCTCCTTCATGAATTGATATAAAATGTTTTAACCATATTAAGCTACGAAGTAAATGTCATGTGATTTTAATGGTCCATTTAGATTCGAAAGAGGAATTTGGACACCATAAATCAACTATTCATGGTTTACATTAAGAGTTAATAAAGACCTCATAGCTAGACCACCTCAACAACTATTTACTTTAATTTGCTTTTGATTATCTCCACTTGCTAATTCTAACTTCAATTTATTTAATTTAACTTGCAACTTAGTTTAAATCAATTCCTCTTTATCTGGTCTTCCTAATAATTGTGATTTATATTGTATTGCTTTAAAAACTCATCTATTTTTTATTAAATGATAAAAGGTTAAATTATACTTTTTTTTTTATTTTTAAATAATAAACTGAAATATTTATTAACACAATTAAATTATTGTAATTTAAATTATATAGTTAATTAATTATTTTTTTCTCTTTAAACTCTCATATATTCAAATTTTCTATAATTAAATGAGATATAAGAAAATTTAATTTATTAAAATAAATTTTTAGTTTATTGAAATTATATTTTAATTCTATTTATACTATAACTATATTATTTAATTAATTTATTAACTATAACTATATTATAACTCTATTAGATTTTATTTATTTTTATAAAAAACTATTTATTAAATTTTAATATTACTAAATGTTCAAAATATTAATTATAATGAATATTTCATTAGATTTATTAGATTGTACCTGCATTATTTTAGATTTTAAAAAAATTATTATTTAATGAAAATTTTAATTTTTATTAAATACAAAAAATACTCGTTCTAAAATTATTTTAATTATATGTTGCCACTTAAGTATTTGTGCTTTAAAAATTATATATTTATACAAATATAGATATATAGATATAGATATAAAGTTTTCTCATTAAATTAATAAATAAGTATATATTAACTAAAAAAATATAATATATTTATCTATCATTTTTAATAAAATTGTAATTTGATTGGTTATAATTACTTCTTACAAATAATTTATTTATAAGAAATAAGTGTAATTTATTTTTATTTCTTAAGAAATGTATTATAAGATTTATTATTTGATAAAGATAGAAAATAAAACTCACTAGAAAATATATAAATATAAAATTATAATATAACGCATTTTATTAGCAAATCATATATGTACTGAAATAATTTTTCTCAAAAGAAGCAACCATAAAATTATTTATTTGCTTAAAACTTTAGCAAAAAGTAAAAAAAAATCAAAATTATAAATGATGTTCTAAAAGAATGATTGATATATTAATTATTATAATAGGTAATACTAGTTTTCATATTTTAATAATATAGACAGTTTATGATATTGTATTGTATATGAGGAAATTAAGTAAATTAAATTTAAATCATTATAAGAAAATTTAAATTGGTTAATAAGTAATTTTATTATTATTATTATTATTATTATTATTATTTCATTAATAAGTTATTTAATTATTATATTTTATTTTATTATTTCATAGAATGTTCTTTTTTTAATTTGTGAATGCTCTTATATTTTTAATAATATAAATTGTTCATAATATTATCATTTATAATGAAAGTTAGATATATAAGATAAATGTGATGTATTGAATTAGGATTGTGTTAGATTTTAAAAAAATTATTGAGTTCGACGGAATTGATGGATTTCCTAAGATTTTCATAGATTCCATTAAAATTTTATATTGAGGTTTGTGGAATTTATGAGACTTTTTTTATAAATTTTTATTGACTTTGATGGATCACAATAATTTTTATATATGCAATCAAAATTAATTTTAGGATCTAATTGAACAAATTAAATGGGTTTAGAGCCAAATGGAAAACCGACAAACAATAAGGGAATAAAAAGCAAAATGTATCGTCTTTTCTAAAATTATTATTTTCTTTGTTAAAAACTTATCAACACCGATAGTGAAAGGCTTGCAATGGACAGCATGATCGGCAGTAGTGGGTACCTTCTCCATTCTTAGTAAAAAATATATATTTTAATTAAGTTTGAAATTTAGATAATTAAAGATTCGCATGTACCCTATCTATTTAAGAGATACTTTCAACAAATTTTTAGATGAATGCAGATAGTGAATATTTAATCAATTCGAATATAATACTTAAATAGGTATTTAAACGAGTTTAGAATGGATATCGATGGTAAAATTTTAAATAGATATTTATATGGGTAATTTAAAATTAGTTAGTATCCACTCCGCTTTTGTTCTATTAGAGAGTGTATTGGATCAAGAGTTTGTTGGATTTTAAAAGACTTTTGAAATCTTTGAGTTAGAGGATGGGTTTGTGATTAACTTTTTTATTCATACATAATGCTCTAAAATCCAACGAAATCAATAATTTTATAGAATCTTTTTAAATCAGTAATTTTTTTGAATATCATCAAATTTGTATAGACTTATCGAATGTTATCATATTTGTATGAATTTTATAAGAGTCTGAATTGAATATCACAAAATTTTAATAGACTCTAAAAGAATTTAGATTGAATATCATTGGAATTTTAAAATCTTTTAAAATCTAACAGATTTTTAATTCAATATACCCTCCTACATTTATTTATAACGTGTAAAAATCAACAAGTACAAATAATATACAACACACATTTGAGATAACTAGTATATATATATATATGGTGTTCTGAGAACCAGATCGATCAATGAACCAATGAAGATAGATGTCTATTGAACTAGGATGTTCAACCAGATTTTTATATATAATATTTTACATATATATGTTAAATACAATTGAAAATGTAAGTTACAAAATAACTTTGATATTAAATAAAAAACAGTTTTTAACTTTGGCTTTTGCAAAAAGAATAAAAAAGATTAGTAAATAATTTTAAACAAAAAGGATAAGACATGAATGAATTTAATAATAAACAAAAAAATTAATTAAATATTATAAAATATAATATTATTTTTCATATTTGGCATTGAAGTTGGCTAATTTAATTGTTGTGATTAACAAATTAAGAGTTTACGCTTAGAAATAAAAAGGCCAAAAACCTAAAGAATTAGTGGCATAATTTTTAAGAGGCCCAGATTTTGAGAAACTCTAGAATTTGAATCGAATTGTAACAATTATCGATCCGGTTCACTAGTTTTAATCTAGTTTTTGCCGGTTTTTAAAGCTACCGATTCTATTATCTAATTCGGATCGGACTATGATTCTTGGTTAAATCGGTTTGAACCGGCCAGTTTAGTCTAATTTTTAAAACAATGATTTGGAGTGATATTACTCTAATTTTTGTTGAGAGTAAGCTCCTAAAACAATTGCATTGAGTTCATTTTTTTTAATTAAACCATTATTTTTAATAATAATTTTTCACTTGTCATGTTATTATTGAATCTATTTATTGTTCACGTTATTAATTTACGATATTAGATTTGTTTTTTCTTGTTCAACATATAGTTTATTATTGAACTTAATGCTTCCAGATACAGTTTCTTCTCTGGATTGATTTATTTTGTTAATCAATATCAGAAGAAGGGTTTTTATAAGAAAAAAAGACAATAAATTACATGAGAATAGTAACTTGATGTAGAAGCTATATAATTTGACCCATTGGGGGTTTTCATAATTTAATGACCTTAGGTTATGAATTTTTAAAAAAACTATAAAACTTAATGATTTAATTCATGTTTGATTGCATTATTGGGAGATAGGTAATTAGACGGGGTTAAAATAGCTAACAATAAATCGGGAGAGCTTGTTAGTGATTTTAGAGTTATTTTCCCTACTTGAACAATTAAAATTAATTAATAAACTAATAAAATAAATTGGATAGAATTAAGTAAGTCAAAATCCCTAATATCTTTAAAACCTTAATTTTTTTTCATCAAATATTCTTGCTTGAATTCTTTTCTATTGCTTTATTTTATTTTATTTTTATAATTATTCTCTTCATTATCATTTCAATAATAGTAAATTAATATAATTTTGGTATTTGATATACAATTTTCATGGGACGATACTCTACCCACTTTTTATTACTTATTGCGATTTCGTACACTTGCGAAAAACTACTGTTACGAGTTGTTAGATATTTGTAGAATTTGTGTATAATTCTAATGAACTGAATATTAACAAGATACTTAGTGATAATGAAATTATTCTAAGAACAGATAACAGATCAGGTACTTCATATCATTATCAGACCTTTGTATCATGTTGTCATGACTTTGATGGGTCCAGAATGGGATACTCTTATCTTTTTCTTTCGGCTTGTGGTGTTGCCTTTTCAAGTAATTGTATTATATTTGTTCCAAAAGGACTACTTGTTTTAAAATGTACTATCACAAATTATGGGTTATTTATTGTTTTCTTATAATGGTATAATTATGTTCTTATAAGTAAGATTAAAGTCTGGATTTGTTCTGGTCTCATTATTCTCGTTTAACATTGCACTTATAAGCTCATTCCTGCATGGCGATGGGGAAAATTCTCTAAATCCGTTAATCTCAAACGGCTATCATATAGAGATATGGGTGGCCCTAATCACGGTCCAGCAGGTGCGCAATATTAGCCATCAACATATCATTTCTGTTCTTATGTTTACCGTTTAATAAGAGGAGCATGCATTATGCAAGGAAGTGGAAAATGTTTTTGTGCCCTAAAGTGCAATTTGGCAAGTGTTTTTAGTAATTGGTTACTTTTAAGGACACTTCTCTTGCTTTTGATTGAAAATGTAATTCAAAATTTTTCACTTCAAAAATTTCTAGAAACCTAGCTTAGCTATCCTGTATGGTTACAAATTTTCAATTGAAGGAAAATTTCATAATTCAGAACTATGATTCTTCTAGCTTGTTTGTTGTCAAAATTTTTTGGTCCTCGAAATGTTTTTTCTTTTTCCCCTTCCAATTACTTTGTTTTCTTGCATTCCTTTTCTTTTAGATTGAATTTCTCCCATTGTTTAATTATCTTAGCAACACCTCTACTTACGTATGAAAAGAAGTTATGTGCATGTATTTTTTGCATGTTTCAGTGTCTAAATTTAAACTGGCAGTTTATGTTTTAACTGTGCAACCTTTATCCTTTTAAATGTGAAACTTAAAAGAAGAGACGTGCGAATATTTGCATGGATGCATTTGTGGCTATATGGCTTGAAGGATATCCCTTGTTTAAATAAATATAAGCTTTTTATACATTGATCATTGATTTCTATTGACCCACCTGGCAAAAGATCTTCAGCTGCAGAATATGAGAAGATTACAATATTTTCTTATGAAGAACTAAAATGTTCACCAATAGATTTAGAGAAGTAAATCTCATGGGGAAATTCCGATTTGGAAAAGTGTTTTGGGGGAAGATCAATGAAAGAAATGCGATAGTGAAGACATGAGAGTATCTTGAAATGTATAGGGTTTTCGAAGGCCATAATGAAGGGGGGTTGAGAGTTTGTTGCTTAACAGTGTGCCTTTTCCTGTGTTTTCAGTTTTATTCTCCTTTTTAAGGAAACTTGCCTAATTCTTTATTCATCTTTTAGGATGAAATTGAATTACTTGAGCATCCAAAGATGATCGGTCATCCAAACTTGGTAAAGTTTGTTGGATACTACTATGACGAAAAGCAACTTGGTACTATTTATGACCTGGATGCACTGGATTTGCTACTATTTATGAGCTTCCAAGGCTTATTTGATTATTAAAAAATATGAATATCTTTATTTGGTAGTTGTTAATCTCAAAACATGAAACTGTTATTATATTCCAAGATAATTATAGTTTTTTTAGAGAAATATGAGAATATGAATGTTTTTCCCTATCCCTTCCTCTTATTTTCAACTCTTTGGGTCTGCTCGGTAAAATTAATTGTTTTGATAGCTGCTAGATATTTTAGCAGTGTTTAGCTATTAGCTGTTTAAGTAGCGTTTCATGCTAAATGTTATATGAGTTAACTTTTTAAGTAACGTTTTGACCGATCAAAATTTTAAAAATTATTCAAGAAGCTGTTGTTGAATATAGTTTTTATATAAGAAAATGCAAAATAAGATAGTGAAGAGAATCTCTCGAGTACTAATTGTCATATAATTCGTATATTTTAGAGATTTTGTATGGATAATGAATAGCAAGGAGATTTATTAGGGATTTAAGATATTTGAAATATATTTTAATATTATCAAGAGTCCTCCTAAAAAATATTTGTCATTTATATCCAACAAATGTTAATGTTATGGTTTAGTTAAGGGTTGTAGGTTAGTTACTTAACCTTGAATGTACTGCTTAAATCCAAATAGGTAAGTGACTTAAACTTGAATAAGTGAACTGTTGAAGTTCAAATAGTTGGACTATTGAAGGTTGTATAGGTGGATTGCTTAAGTCCGAATGAGTGAGCAGCTTAAGCTCAAATAGGTAAACTGCTTAAATTCGAATACATAGACTGCTTAAGTCTGTTTAAGTATTGAACTGCTTAAATTCATCATGGATTGTTTAAGAGCCCGTTTGGAACAAGTTAATTTTATAAAATTTTATATAATTCATTTGGAAACAAAAAATGATGTGTTTAGAATGAAAAAAATATAAATTTAAATTCTACGGATTGAATTCTATACAATTAGATATACTTAACTCAAATTTTACTGAAATTAATGAAATTTGTAAATCAATACCACAAAATTGACTATTGAAATATTTATTAACAAAATTATCCTCCACTATAAATTCAACTATTTTTACTTTTTTTTCTTTGGAAATGAAATAACCCATTAATTTATTTTTAAAAAATTTTTATTTAAAATTTAATTATAAATTTTCACCAATGAGAATTGGCCAAAAATAATATTTTATGCCGCGAACCGAATCGAAAACCGAATTTAAATAGTTTAACTCAGTTGAAAAACCCTTAAATCAAATGAAAATAGGCTAAATCATTGGGTTCAACCAAATCAATTCAAATCGAACCAAAATTATTTAATTAAAATAAATAATAATTAAACAATAATTAAATAAATAAATAAATTAATTAATTAATTTAAAAAAAAAATCCTCTCCTTCCTCTCCCTCTCTCCCGTTCACCTCTCTCTCCCTCTTCCCACCCACTCTCGACCACCAACCGACGGCTGAGAGCATGATCGGAGCTCTGAGCTGTGGCGGCCATGGCATCGGCCTTCTTCT
>CANUEX010001435.1:0-18276 GCA_948099535.1 Jatropha multifida
TCATAATATGGGATTACTATTCCGATAGTCAAATGATAATAGGGATGGATTTTGATAGTTTAGGCTTACTACGGGCCTCGGGTGCCTTAAGCTTACCTAGGTCCTAGTGCCAGTCCGGCCCACGGTTTTGGGTCGTGACAGGAAGGTAGGGTATTTATAGAGAAATAAATGAAATGGTAACACTAAATTTGAAAATGAAGATGTGAAATAAAGAAATTATGGTATTTTCTTTAATACACTTATCTTTCTTTTTTTTAATTTAGATGATGATTCATTTGGTATTTTGTGATGATTAATTTCTAGCAATTGTTAGATTGATTAAAAGAAAAATGTGAAAGGGAGAAAATCAAATTTGAATGAAGGTGTGAATCAATGAAAATATAATCTCTTCTTAAATACATATGTCTCTCTTTTATTAATTAGAGATTGAATTATTTGATATCTTCTAGCAATTAATGGAAAAAAGAAATTGAAATGGGAAAGCTACATCTGAAATGAAAATATGAATAAATGAAAAAATGATTACTTTTTCAATACACTTATTTTCATAATTTAGAAGCAAATAATGGAGAAAAGAAAATAAAATGGGAAAGCTATGTCTTAAATGAAAATATGAACAGGTGAAAAGATAATTACTTCTTCATTACACTTATTTTCATAATTTAGAAAGATGAATTATGTAATGTGTTATGCAAATATTAAGCTGTCACTTATAAAAATAAAATTTTCTTTTTATCTCATTTAATCACTTTGGTTAAATAGTAGTCTAGGTGCTCTTTTTGGTCATTTCATATTTTTATTACTTAAACTTATTTGATTTAAATTTTTATTCCTCTAATTCTTAAATTTTCATATATATGTATATATGCATTATTATTACACATCTAATAGTTTTAAGATCTCCTATATTCCTTACAAATTTTATTTTCTTACATTTCAATAATGTTTTAAATAGGTTTCATATTTTGTAAAATACTCCTTTATTATTTATTTGTTTAATTTATACAATATTTAAAATATAATACTTTATTTGAAAATTAGGGTATTACACTGGATTTTAAATCAAGTATTAGTTCAAGAAAATTTTTTTTCTAATGTAGAAGGTTAGTTTGGAAAAAAAAATGAAAAATTTCAAGGAAGTAAATGCAGTACTGCACCTAAAAAAAATTAAAAAAAATTTCAATAGACAGTATCCACTTGAATGGAACTCCGCAAAAAATTTTGACTTTTTATAACACTTTCTTTGTAATCTAAAAATATAATATAATTTAAATGTTGGACATTGATATTATATATATTGAAGATATTAATAAATATGGTATAAAATTAAATTATATTTCACCAATATTAAATCAAATATATTATCAAACCTCATTGAGATTTTTTCTAATAATCTTAACTAATGTTAAATATTTTATTCAAACAATAAAAATATTTCTTAAAAATAAGTTATTGTTCGGAAATAAAAGGAAGCCTTAGATTCGCTATAGCTTTTTACTTTGTAAAAGGAAGAGCGTTACTATTTGATGAAAGCTTATTAAATAAGGATATCACATGTTACTTTATGGTAAATATGTAAACATTAATTGGTATAACTATTTTTTTTATCTAAAGTTGTAAAGTACGTATTCATTTTAGATATTTGATTGAGACATTTATTTATTGATTTTCTATATTTAATTATAATATTTTTTTATTATTTTTGTAAGAAATTAAATATTCACATATGAGATTATAAATTAATGGAAACGAAGGTGAGATTCAAGTTAGGATGTAGAGCATCTTTTATTTGATTATTAGGGTCTGTTCGGCAAAATTAATTGTTTTAGTGGTGTTTAGCTGTTAGTTGTTTGAGTAACGTTTCATGAAATGCTAAAAGTTAAACCTTTAAATGCTAGTCCAAGCGTTATGTTACCAAATAACTTTTTAAACAGCGTTCAACGTTTTGACTAGTCAAAATTCTAAAAGCTACCAAAAAAGCTGTTGCCAAACATAAACTTAGTTTATTGGTAGTTTGTGTTATAATTGCAATAAAAAAATGCTCCTAGAAGGTATAATTTTTTTATAGTAAAATTATAGGTAAGTGGAAAACTAAATATTTGAACATTGAATTTTATGCAAAACATGATTTGAACATATTAAAATCTTATAGGTAATTTATTTTTCTTTTTAATTTTTATATTATGCTAAGCATGATTTCAACATAAGATTTCCAATCACTTTTTTTCCATTAAAATATTCTCTTGAGTTAAAAATGACCTATCTCATAACTAATTACTTTATAAAAAAACTGATATTTGAAATTAGCAACTCAATGAGAAATGATGAAAAAGAAACATATTGATGAATTTATATGCAATCAATATTTAATTTGTTACAAATTTCGGTTTATTTAGCCTTTTCTAAATAAAAGAAAAAAAAAAACTTGAATTGTACTCAAATTTCAATCGGAAATTAAATGGACAATGTGCACGGCATGCTAAAATGGCGTGGAGCGCAGTACAGCCGAACAGACAGCCAATCCAATATCAGTGGTTATTTTAATTTCTGAAATGCTAAAATGGCGTGGCTATGGCGGTCACTTAGGTGGGTCCAAGTTTGTGTAATAGACATGTAATTGGACTGTAATTTAAGTTTTGTAACTGCCAAGCAATGTCTGTAAGTTCTCCAGTTGCGCCGCTTGATCTTCGGCTCCATGCCTTACAGAATTTTGAAGCGCCAAACCGACTTCATTGGTGATATAGTCTTGCACGGAGCCCAAGAGAAGAGCGGCAATCCAACGGCGGACATTTGTTCCCTGTGCATGCCATACACTACCAGAGAAAGCATTTTATATTTTGAAGAACACTTCGCTTACCAACAATTGAATATTTGTCTAACTAGTCCTCTTTAGAGAAAAAAAATAAAAAATACAATAGAAGAATCCATGGACGTTCGCGTAAAGCAAGAGATCCTTGAGACCTTGGGTTCGCCTCAACATAATCGAGGAAACGACAGGGTTTCTGTAGGCCCTTCAGTGTTCATCGAACTCAGCAGCAGCGGTAGTAGCAGCAGCAGCGACTCCGATCCCGACTCGGATAACGGGGAAAATGGCGACGCATTTATTTACACGGGAGCTAGGGTTTCTTCGGCGGCCAATGGAATTTCCAAGAAGAAGAGGAAACTCGATGAGTTGGGAGTGGTGTTGCCGGTGGGTTTTCTAGCTCCGCTTCTTCCTGCTCCCGCGGCATTGGCTGCTGTGCCGGAATTACAATCGACAGAGAATGTGAACGCAGGCTTAATTCGTCAGAGCTGTAAACAATTTTGGAAAGCTGGAGATTACGAGGGTGCTCCTTGTGGTGATTGGGATTTATCTTCTGGTAACATTTTATCTTTGCATGCTATAATTATACTATCCTTTCTTTTTTCCATAATGAAGGTCGCTTAATCGTATAACTCGAGAATTTAAGGAGTAAATTCCTTTTTTCCCTGATTACAAAGACGAAATTTGGGAGGAGAGAAGTATTTGATTTTCCCTTCTTTAAGTAGGCTGTTAATGCAGCATTAATTCGGGTATGATGCTAATAGCAACGAGTAAGAAAATAATTAGATTCCGTTAACTTGTGTTGGAAAACTGGATTCCATGTTTTCTTTCTTCTATCTTAAAGTGATTGGATTCTGGCTTGAATTCGACCTCTTTATTTTTTGGCATGTATGCAGGTCCATTGCATATTGTAGATTGTAATTTGTGTGGATGTGCTTGGGATCTAGTCCTACCTCGCCTGCCAGTCTATTTTTCTTTATCTAGTAAAAAATATTGAATGTTTTCCTTGTCTGCTAACGCTCACAATTTGGTCCCTCCCTTGTTGAATAAACGGTACTGTTAACAGTATGAATTTTTCATTATATGACAACAGAATTATACGCAATGGAGAATGCGTAGTTTTGCTTTTAATTTATTAGTTGGTAATTAGTCGACCTTGAATATCATATGCATGTATTGAATTATTTATGGGTCCTCATCTGAGTGTGTTTGTACTTTTGAGCATCTTTAGATAAAGTATGGCAAATTATTATTATTATTATTATTATTATTTTTTTTTTTTTGCATATGACATTTCATATCTAATTCTATGAGTTGAATAATAATGTGTTTTTTAATAATTTGTAGGTGGGATGGATCGTGTCAGGGTTCATCCTAAGTTCTTACATTC
Organism: Jatropha multifida; assembly: GCA_948099535.1. Lineage (NCBI taxonomy): Eukaryota > Viridiplantae > Streptophyta > Magnoliopsida > Malpighiales > Euphorbiaceae > Jatropha > Jatropha multifida. The sequence goes on from CANUEX010001435.1 coordinate 4,194, forward strand.
TAATGCGACCAGTCATAAGTGGGCTCTTGGAGGTAAGCTTGTATAATCCATCTAAAATTTCAATGAGGTGAAGTGATGTTGAATCATTGTCTTTGTTCAGTGTGAGTTTCTAGTTACTGTATTGCTTTTTCTTTTGCAGCATTTGCAGAACTTTTAGACAACTCATTGGATGAGGTACTTCTTACTGAATGCTTTTTAGGCAGTGCCCACATGAAATTTCTTTCTTCATTGATTGATGATATTTCTCTGTTGATCTCAGGTTTGCAATGGAGCAACATATGTTAACATTGATATGCTTGAAAATAGGAAGGATGGAAGCAGAATGCTTTTGGTTGAAGGTATTTATGACTTTGTCTGGTGCTTAGGAGTATGTTCTTTAGAGATGTATGCTTAACTTTGAGAGTATCATCATTTTTAGGTTGTTGGATACATAGATCACTGTTGATATTGCTGAAGTTGTCCATTGTATGAGCTCTGCTGCAATTTCTTGGAAATTTTTTCAATTTGCTGGGTCGACCTTCCCTCTTTTTTCTTTTTTTAGGGATGGGGTGGGTGAGAATGTTTTTCCTCGCTATTTCGAATCCTAAACAGAATATGCATCTTTTGTTTCAACATTTCTTCTTCTTTTTTAAATGTTACTGCTTTTAGATTTTCAAGATTTCTTTTTTGAGGTTTTTCTCTCTTTCATTCTATTTTTTGTCCGTTCTGATAATGCTAATATATTATACCTGTATTCTCACTTTTTAACTCCATTGCAGATAATGGTGGTGGAATGGATCCAGATAAAATGCGACAATGCATGTCTTTGGGGTATTCTGCAAAAAGCAAAGTTTCTAACACCATTGGACAGTGTAAAGCAATGTTATTTTTTATTAGTATTGTCATGATTATCTTTCTTGGTTGTGGGATTCATTTTGTATTTGCACTCTTTTAATCAGATGGAAATGGATTTAAGACTAGCACCATGAGGCTTGGAGCAGATGTTATCGTATTCTCACGCTGTTGTGGAAAAGATGGAAAAAGGTTTGCAACTGTGTTTAATTTTTAGACTTTTTCAGCAGTTTGGGGGGGTGTCAGCAGTTATTAAGTGTTAGGAATAGAAAGATTGGTTAACCCCCCACCCCCCCAAGAAACAAAAAGGTTGGTAGGGGAATTTGCAACTAATATAATTAAGAAAATTCTTTGTTCCAGATGTTTAACATCAAATATCATTAATATATGTTTATAAAGCAATTAGCAAATTGTATGAATTGCTTCTTTTGCCTAGGGGAATTTCTCACATTAATTTGCTAGTTGATATTATCAGTCATTATAACTTGCAAATTTATTAGCTTTGCCTTGTGCGTTCTGTTTATGATTTGGTTCTCTCTTTTTTGATTAAAATAAGAATGTTATTGTGCTTCATTTCTGATTTTAGTTTTTCGTTCTGTGGGAAGTAATTAGATTATTTGCTTTCAGTCCTACGCAGAGCATTGGATTGCTATCATACACTTTCTTGAGGAGTACAGGCAAAGAAGATATTGTGGTGCCTATGGTAAAAAATTTAAGTTGTCCTGTATTAGAGTACTTTATACATTATCTTCTCCATATTATATCTTTTGAAAAAAATGTGAGGTAGATAGAATCAACCCTGAATGTGGAGAACGCATTGCTTTTCCATTTTTCTAGTTTTCTTCCACTTCTCAATTTTCCTACGTTCTATATTCCTAATTGAAAACTGAAAGAGGAAATGGTTTTGGTTGTCTTATTTTCTGATTTCCTATTTTACATTTAGCATTTTGAGATTTTTTTCCCACACCCTTTTTTTATTAAAGAAGCATTATGTTGTTGAAAATAAGAAGTATCAAAATTTAAATATATTAACAGTTTTACAGTGTGACCACTTGAGTGTATGGTTATATCTTAAACCTAAAAACCACAGTTACAATCATTATAAAGAAAATCTTAACTTGGCATTTGGAAATATGCATGCTTAGTTTGAAGCCTCTCATTTTTTCTTTTATTGTCCTTGGTTACACAATGACGTATGGATTATGTGGTGCACCTAAGCTAAGCCATGGTCCTCAAGCTTCCACCTGTTTGCAAATAGATTTCTTTTTCTTGCATCTGGATTGTGAATCATGTCTTTTCCTGCTGTTAAATTCCTATTGTTCTCATATTGGTTTTATGCACTTACAGTATTTGCTGTTTTGTGAATGTGTATGTAAAGCTTGACTACGAAAAAAAAGGGAGACAATGGAACAAGATGATGCGATTCTCTAGTTCTGATTGGAATATAAATGTAGAAACGATAGTTCAATGGTCCCCTTTTTCCAGTGAGTCTGACCTTCTTCGCCAGGTGATTTTCTATTTTCAAAGTGTAAACAAAGATACTGAGATAACATGCTCATTTTTTCTTAGCATTAGTGTATGTTGTGTTAGATACATAATTTGTGTGTAAAGTAAGATAATATACTACAATTAGAAAGAGAAATATAATGTAGGTGAGGAACATCGTAAGTCCAACAAATTGAAGTTTGGCAGGTGGCCTAGTTGTTGCATCTATGCTTTTAATTTTTTCGAAAGGGGACTGGTCTATGTATTATGTTATGTTTCTTCTTAGCTGTTGAGGTACGGGATTCTTTGCTCTAAAGGCCCCCAGCACGAGATGGGACTTAACCACTTGAATTTGCTTATATGTACTAGCATTTCGCTCATGGGTACGCATACTCTATTGTGTCCGCGTGCATGTACACTCTTACAGATTTGCTCTATGTCGAATTTTTCCCTTTTTATCGCAATATTTTTTGAGAATTGTCGCTGAACAGCCAACGATTAATGTGTTTTTAGGTTTCTTGTTTCTGACTGTTTCCTGTGGAGCATCTTCGTTATTGCCGATTGTGTGATCTTGTTTTCTTTAAATATTAACATATTGTTTTGTAACTGTTTAGTTTAATCTCATGTCTGATCACGGGACTCGAATAATAATATACAATCTATGGGAGGATGATGAAGGATTACTGGAGCTTGATTTTGACACTGATCCTCGTGTATGGTATCAATATCTGTCATCTTTGTTTATATTTTTCTTTTTTGTGACTAGTGATTTGAAATAGGATTTTTTGTGAGGGTAATTTTATGTGGTTACATCTGGCAGGATATTCAGCTTAGAGGTGTCAATCGAGAAGAGAAGAATATACAAATGGCAAGAGAGTTTCCAAACTCGAGGCACTTCCTTACCTATAGACATTCATTAAGGGTAGCTAATCTCTTTACATGATTTTCTATTTTTTTAGCATGACAATCTTGTATTATTTAAATGAACAAATTGAAGAATTTTTTCCTGTTAATATTTTTTGTTGTTTTATCATATTGGTATGCTTCAGTCATTATTTAATTTTTTAGCATAATTTCCCTTTGTTTCATCTGGTGTGTGAATGTAATAGGAAGACCAACATAAATGGTTTTGGCTCTTCTGCGTTGTGCTTTCAGTTGTAATTCTTGGGATTGACCTCAAATTGTTACGTTCCATCGTCAGGAGGGTTAAAGATAAACCCCCTAAAGACTGATATTTTGTTCTCTATATATTCATCTTTTAGGTTATTCGGGTGGAGCTGTGTGAAATTTTGAACTATTTCCTGAGAAGACAATTCTGAGGCTGAATGCATGAAATACTGATACAGTGAATTTTGATGTCTAAATTACCTATATTACTAATAAGAATGAAAACAGTATTATTCAATCTAAGATCCTTCCACTGATTTTGAATTGAGTTTCCAATTTTTTTGGGGCTATTGCCTAGGACTTGTGTAACTTGTACTCAAGTAAATCCAAATGGTGGATGGGTTACACTTGGAATTCTTCAAAAGAAGGAGCTTTTATGCATGAATAGGTGCCTTAGTGATGTTAGATTCAATCTTTCCTATTACATAATGGTAATTGTGGTCCTCCATGTCATCCTCCAGAGTTATGCGTCAATTCTCTACTTGAGACTTCCTCCTGGCTTTCGAATCATTCTTCGTGGAAAAGATGTTGATCACCACAATATAGTGAACGATATGATGCTGTCTCAGGAGATAACTTATCGGCCACAGCATGGTGCCGAGGGGGTCCCAAAAGACTCAAATGTAATATGCGTTCATTCTTTTCTAAGATATTATTTCTTTGCTTTTCTTAATCTCAATGCTTATTGCTTGCAATTGTTGAAAACAGATGGCAGCTATTGTAACTATTGGCTTTGTGAAGGATGCAAAGTATCATATTGATGTTCAAGGCTTCAATGTCTATCATAAAAATCGATTAATCAAGGTTTGTTCTGTTTTAAAATATTGCTAATGCCTCCGTCGAGTTGCAGCATAACTTATTCCTGAAATATCATCAACAATAAGGTCCCATATATCTATATCTTCAAGTTGCTCATTATTGCTGCTCTTGATGACCTGCTGTTGTTCAGCCTTTTTGGAGACTTTGGAATGCAGCTGGAAGTGATGGCCGAGGAGTTATAGGTATGCTATATATTTGAGGTTCCTTGGTATCTGCACTACTTTTGGTTAAGTATATGAGGCCTTTAATAATTTCTTGACAGGTGTACTAGAAGCTAATTTTGTTGAACCAGCTCATGATAAACAAGGATTTGAACGTACAACAGTTCTTGCAAGACTTGAGGCTCGACTTGTACAAATGCAGAAGACTTATTGGTTTGTTTCTTGTTTAACTATTACCATTGCTCTTTTGGAATGTTTTAAATTCTTTCTGATTTTTATCCATGACTAAATATACTGCGTCGCTTTAGGTCAACTTTATGTCACAAAATTGGCTATGCTCCTCGGCGAAATAAGAAACTCATAAATGAGAGTGCTGATGGAGGTATGTTGTGGGACCTTCACTGCTTTTAATTGCTTGGTACCAATTGCATTTTTGTATTATGGTTGGTTGCTGGTTATGAATGCTTGATGGGAAGTTGCTAGTAATCTTGCATAAAATTGTCTTTGTTCTGTAGAAACTTCTCTTGATAATCGTCCAGATATACATTCTCATTCTAAGTATACTACCTCGAGTGGGAAGGGATCCTTGCATTCAGACAAATTCTTTTCTCATGCAACTGAGAAAGGAGGCAAGACATCAGAGACATTTGCAAGAAATGGGAACAGGAACGGTCATGTCTCTAGTAAAGGAACAGACACACGAAAGGTGCCGACCAAATATGGAAGAAAAGCACGGTCTTCTGTACCATCATCACCTTCCTTAGAAGATATTTCTGATGATGATGTGAATATTCACCTTCCGACAAGGAAGGATGGGATTTATACAACTAGGTCATCTTCATGCTTGGAAGATTTCACTCAGCCAGCTGTCACACAGTCCAAGTCTAAGGTTCCATTTCCTGAAATATAATCTCTATATTCTCCTTTTTTGGGGTTAGAGAAATTATGCTATTTTACTTTCCCCATCTATTAATATGGATCCTTTAAGCTTGCAAAGATGTGTAGTATTATTGGCACATTACATTATTGCTAAGTTTCATGGTGAGAAACATGTATCAATATATCCACTTTGGAGCCTCCACTTTAGGATTACCCGAGTGGTATTCTCCCAGAATCAAACCTCAGATGACAATTTCTGCAGCAAGCACGATAAGCAAGATTATTTATGTGGATTTCACACTTGCTAGTTGTTAAACAACATAAAGGAGCCGAACTGGGTTTGAAGTATCAGTATTATTTTTTCTTTATAATGCAAAGGCCTTAGCATGCTACCCCCTCTTAAGAGTTAGATTTGATGTAATTCTAGTTAAAAGTTTATTTAAATCTTTAATGTGTTAATGTTAAATATGAAATTTATAATTTGTTGAGATTTGGATGAAACTTTCTTCAATGGACTGAATCATATAGATTGATCACTTGATAAAAAAAGCAATAAATTTGTTTGTCATTCTTGTCTCGGTGCGTGTCACCATTCATTTATGTAACATTGTTACAGTTGATCTTTTTATGATGTTAATAGTTATAGTTTCATTTACAGGTCAGTACTGTTGATCACAGTAAGCATGCCGTTTCAGAATCTGATATCTGCACCATTGATCAGTTGAAGCAAGAAAATCGTAAGCTGAAGGAAAGGTTGTTACTTAAAGTTGCTTCTTTATTTCTAGTGTTGTGCTTCATTTTTCACCTTTTAACTCTTTTGTTCTCCGTTCTTAGATTAGAGAAAATGGAAGAAGGGGTTCAAAGTGAGCAGATGCATGGCTTGCAGTGTGAGAAGTGTAAATCAATCGAGACAAAGGTTTGTGAATTTATCATCCTATATTAATTACTGTGCTGGAGGATGATCGGGGGGAAACCGGAATCCAAGTGAGCAATGCATCTGTCTGTGCATGTGTTATTTGTGCTATGTGAAATGTGACTCCTTAATTTTAACAGCATTTGACATGTATGACTGTAACTTTGGATTTCATCTCATCCCGAATCTCCCTTCCCAAAATTAAATAATGAAATGGAGTTTTCGTAGTAATGGTGGATATTTCTGTCAATGATACAAAGTATGCAAGACGGATATGTAGTATTGATGAGGAAAAGTTACATAAGTTCATGTCAGTTTGAAAAAAAAAAAAGAAACAAAAAAATACAAGAAAGCAAAGAAAAATAAGCAAAGCAAGCTGGTAGTTCTTCAGCTGTTTAAGTTTTTTTTTTTTCTTGCTCTTTCAAATGATTTTATCCTCTGAAATCTCTGTTTTCTGTGCTACAGTTGCTGGAAGCGCAGCACAAAATTGAGGAGTTGAACAAGGAACAAGAAAGTCTTATTGATATTTTTTCAGAGGAGAGGGATCGCCGTGACAAGGAAGAGGAAATTTTGCGGAAAAAGTTGAAGGTCGTTGTTGTCTTACTGAGGGGGAAAATTTACTGCCCTTTCTGAATTTTCGATTTCTAACTTTTTGAACCTGGATACTGCTTGTCATGAGTTGCTTTTTCCTGCAGGATGCATCTAATACCATCCAAGAGTTGCTCGACAAGGTAAGGTTGTTGGAAAAGATGAAATCTCCAGGCAACAGAGCTGTCCGATGAGTGCACATAAGATTCACATGACTTGCACTTCATTTGTTCTGGAGAGCTGTACAGAAATTGTTTTCCTCCCTTATTTACACTCCTGACTGAACCTATGTTTTGGTGCTGAACATTTCTAAGAGTCTTAGAATTGTTCATTTGTCAGTTCTCTAGCTCTGGGTTCCCGCTTTCTCTCCCTGTAAGTTGGTGCCAAATAGTTCCTGCCGGGTCAAATATTGAATTGCGTTCCCCTGTAGAGCTACCAAATTTTGTATTAGTGGCACAACTCTAATGTTCAGATCTAATTGCTAGCCGGCTAATGGGTGGGAGGAATAGTGATATTAACTACACTCCTAATATGTAAATTTATCTTTCGGTGGGTCTTGAATTTCAGCGTGGCATCATCACCACAATTTTGTATATGATACTGCATATTAGATTAGTTTCTTTGTTTCATAGTTCTAATGCATAATCCTTCTGCCTTGGATATCCTATCAGAAAAGTGACTGACTGGGCATTTTCAAATGCCAATTATCTAATGGGAGATTAGGGGTTCGATTTGGTTTGCTTTGTTCTTTGAAATTGCATTATACTCATGCTGAAAATGACGATTGAAGACAATTGAAAATTTTACTCTCGTTGGTGAACCTTATGCATTTAGATAAGAGGTCTGTTTCAATGAGACAAGCTTCAAAAGTTATATCTGAGTGGGTTAAGTAATTTGATTATTGTATAATTCTACTCTTAGTTTCATTCGTTGAGGTTGAAAAAACAATGAAGGATTCGGTTACAAGTAAGAATCTTGAGATTATAGGAAGAAAATATTGTTTGTAAATTGAAGGAAATGCATTTCCGAGAGTTAAAATATTTATGACAAAAAAAATGTAATATCGACCCTTGCATTTAAGCAAGTTATGATTTTACATCATGTTAATTTATATGGGCATGTGTGTACTATAAAAATAGAGGAAAATGATATTATTCGCTTAAGATTATTTCGTAAAAAAGATCTTGTGATATTTTAATTTTTATTTTGATTAATTTATAAAATTATACGTATAAAATGCTTTAATTACAAAAATTATTATTTTAATAAATCAATTTTTTCATATAAAAGTTTAAGTACAATGCCCTTACGGTATCTCACCAAAGAAACATTCTTATATTAGTTTGATTTAGTTCGTTGTTGAAATGATTCTCGTATGGAATACTTTCTCCATTCCAAATATTCCTTATCTTCCTATATTAATTTAGTATATTTTTTAAATACTTATCATATTTATTAATTTAATAAATAATAAATTATTTTTTTATTTTTAAATTGAATGGATTGAATAAATTTTTTAGGGGAGATAAAATATCTAAATGTAAATGTAGTAAGAATTTAACAACGAAAAGAGTAACTGTCAGTGGAAATTTAAGAGAAACTGATAATCACTTGTTATGTGGTCATTGGTTTAGTTACTCTTACTGCTACCATGCGGATCCCACTTTTTAGGTTTGTTTATTTAAATATTTTCTTTTAAAAAAATTGTCTACAAAAATTTCAGTTGCAAAACTATAATACACGTGACCATTGTTTTCAAAATCGGATCGGAGAGGCTGGTCTGATTCAACATCTAAAACCGGAAGACCCGGAGACAACCCGGTTTATGTTAAAAAGCCCCAAATCCTTCTCTCTTTTACTTTTTTTCTTTGTGTAGCGTAGCGGCATGAAGAGCAAAGGACTGTTTCTTTCATTCTCTCAACAAAATCTAAGCCTCTGCTTTCCCTCACTTCAAATCAAATTCTCTCTTCTATCAATTTTCGGTTTCCATTATTAATGCAAATAGATAGCTCAATCTCTCCATCTAAGCCATAAATCTAGGTATTTTATTTTATAACTTTTAATTTTACGAAATATAATGCAAATATATTTTTTTATGATTCTAATATTTGGATATGATTTTATATCTATATATTGATGGATTCGAATCCGAATCAATTCTCCGGTGGTATATATATTTATCATTAAAATATGTATTAAACTATCGATGGATATTGTTTATATTGTTGTATTTAAAGATTTAATTATGCATATTATTTATTATTATTATTGGTAGTTGTTGATGAATAGGTTGGAAAATAATTTTATTTTTATTTTTAACTATAAAATTGGAGGACAATTTTTTCTATAAAACAGGAAAAATCCGGTCGAACTGAGTTGCTGCGGTTCAACTGTCATCAAGTGAGTTGGATGTCGGGTCAGATTTGAAAAACATTGCAGGTAACCCTGCCCCTGTTCCCAAACAAACACCAGAACTTTGATTGAAAGCTTTGAGACCAAAAAAAAGCCAATAAACCCGGTGTCATAATTACCCCCTTCAATTATTACTAAACCTCAATCTTCAATTTTCATTTTCATTAATGCGCGTAGACATGATTCTCCTGAATATTATTAGATTCTTAAATATACCCACACGTCCCCAAATCACCGTAACCATCATAATCTCCATCTGTCACACGGCCACGTGCACTTACCAATGGTCAATTCATCCATTTTTAACACTCCCACGTGCGCCTTCGACCCTGGTTAACCAAATTCCTAATCTATCCCATCTCGCTATAAATACAGTTCCTTCTTGTTCGGTACCTCAGGGAACGGGACAAAAACGCAACCCTAATCCACTCTTTTCCCCCTCTTTCTCTCTCTAAAACTGTTCCTAAAAAGCCGAAAACTCAGAATCTCTCCCTCTAAAACGCACGCGTTTCGGTATTGATTGCTCTCTCTCTTGCCCTTGCGATCCATCCACTCCATTTGCAGAGGTGAACGAAACTCTCTCGTACTTGTCCTTGCATAAATACGAACTGATGTATAATGGTATGGTTTGAACTCCTGTATGCAGCTCTTTGAACGGATACTCACTGCGTTTGATTGGCGACCAACTTTTAGGATTCTTGTGTTTTTTGTCATTTCTGGCTTTGCCGATCCTCTGCCATTTTTGTCTCTTAAGCTTCCTTTTTCTCTCTCTTCTCTGTCTCTGTTGTTTTGGTACGGTACTTTTTGCTTTGTCGACACTCCTCTCGCGCAGTTAATTCTGCTGCTGCAATTGCTGCCGGTGCTTTTTTTTTCCAAATTTTCCTATTTCCAAAATTTTCCCGGAAAACACACAATTTCCTCTTCTGTCAGAAAAAATACCTTTCCCTTCCTTCAATAACTTCCTCTTTTAACATCATCGCTTCGTTTCGAGAGAGAACCATTTTTTATTTTAATTTCTAAGTTAAAAAAAAAATCCCCTAATGATAAAAATAAACATTACATGAACATTAATATTAACTGTGCAGTGATCACTGTTCAGTATTTGCTTTATCCGTGTTTTTTCCTTTTGTATGCTAACCAAATTGCTTAATGCTGGTACAAATCGCCGTCGTTTTTAGGTCATTTTAAGCTAAAGTTTAGCTCGTGATTCTAGGGGTTTATAGCCACATTTGAAGTCAAATCTGAACCGCTGATACTCTAATCTGACGGTTGGTGTGTCTGAATTCTTTTTAACTTGTGATGTGATATAATGAACACGCATATTTAGATGCAAAACTCGTTCTCTTATGCAGATTTCAGTATCTGAGAGAGAGACGCTTCGTTTCCAGAGACGCATCATGTCCATGGCGGTTTAGTGCTTCGAGTCCGATTCGCTGTTATACGGAGTTCTCGATCCAAATTATTGATCTAGTTGACTTCTCTCTTCTGTTTTGGGAGAATCGAAAAGTTCTTTGGTCTAAAGGTAAGTGATACATATTCGAAGATGAGAGACTTCTCAAAGAACAAATTAGCCGTCGTTTTGCTTCTATTCGTCTTCACAGAGCTAATATTCATGCCTCATTTTTTTACAGGTGCGTATATTGCGAAATATTAATTAACATATATCTTCCTTGTTATATATAATTCTTCCATGGATCTAAGATATTCCTTGTATTTGTTTTTCTATAAATGTTGTCGGTTTTCGGTTTTTTCTTTTTTTAAATGGATGAGGGACCTCTCTTTCAACTACATGGGGCCTCCATTTTTTTTCTTCGATTCCTTTTGTTTTTTCCTGTTCTCTTGTCGTCTGTATTATTGGTGATAGACTATTTGTTTTCTCTGGATTTTTATCTAATTCTTCCTTCCTTTCATGGGTCTTCTGGCTTTCAGGTGGATTCATGGGGTCTAGCCATCCAGTTTCCAAGGGAACGAGTTATACGCTATCTTCTCCACATCGAAAGCTGCTTAGCCGCAGTAAGATAATTCCGATTTTCCTATTTGCTTTGCGTTTTCTGTTTTTGATTTTGAAACGAAGAGAGAGCGAAAGAATACTTTTATTAATGACGGGATATATGGATTTCGCAACTATTATATTCTTGGCTGTGTTAGGAGAGTCCGGAAATGATCAGTTTTTCCTTACGCGTTTGCTCGATGTGTGTTAATTAGCAGCGTCCATGGCAATTTTCAGGTGTGCGTACGATAAGATTGTCAGAGGTGCACGTCTGTTTTATTCTCGTTATGATGGAAGCTAACTTGCGCCATTGGCTCTAAGGCTCAAAATTAACTATAGAGAGTATCTTTTCGATGGGATCCTCATGTCCCATCAGGGTTCTTTCAGCTTTTCTAGTACCTTTTCATTTGAAAGCGCCTAGTCAGCTCCTAACCAGTGCGCGTATTTTCTAGGGCGCATGTTAGCAACTTTCACAATTCGAAGTGCTAATTTGTTTGGCAATGTGCTTCTGGATTGTTAACTAGTTTGATGTATACATGCATATTAATTAATAAAAAGAAAAGCGATTTTTTAATGTAGATTGAATTTTCATTTTCAAAAGAAGGTGAAGATCGAAGAGCGTAATATGGCACATACATGGGAAGCAAAAGGCTAAATTTGGAAATAACGTTCGTTGCATGTCTGAGTTAATTTTGTCTGTTTCTTTTAACCGTATAATTCCTGTGATCCACCTCCAAAAAAGTATATTTTGTCTGCTGACGCTTCCCTTATTGGTGGGTTGGATGGGTGTGTTCCCATTATGTTAATGAGGTGCCAGATGTGCCACTTTTTTGAAAAGCACAGGTTATCAGTGTCAAGAATTTATTGTAAAGGTCCTTTTTCTTGTTTGTTTCTGCTTTGCACAGCATTAGCAATGGAGGAACCTAATAGAATATGGGGAGAGAAGTGTACTAAGGCCGATATTGTTATAAATCAAGGACCCACTGCTCCACTTCCAAGCGGCATACCTACCTACACTGTTGAGATCATGAACGTGTGTGTCACCGGCTGTGATATTTCTGGGATTCACCTTACATGTGGCTGGTTCAGTTCTGCTCGCCTCATCAACCCCAAGATCTTCAAGCGCCTTCGCTACAATGACTGCCTTGTTAATGATGGCAAGCCTTTGGTCAATGGTGGTACACTCTCCTTCGAGTATGCCAATACTTTTCATTACCCACTTTCAGTCTCTTCAGTAATCTGTTCCTGAATAATTACGGCTAAAATGTTCTAAGACAAGAAAACAATGGACAGAGATATAGCGGCCATTGGATTCCCCCTTTCTCTCTTAATGTTTTGTTTGTATTTTGTGGGGATATGGGAAGGTCCATTTGAGACAATGTAGGTCTTTGATCTCTGCAAACTGAGATAAGAGCGGGCAGAAAAAAAGACTTGGAAAATTCGTTTGTGATGAACCTCTGTACATAGTCTATATGGTAGTTAATACGTAAGCGGATGCGAAAATGATTACAGGATTTTCTTTTTTCTTTTGAGGTTTCTGTTGCCCTGTTGATGAGAATTAGTGTAGGGGAAAATGATATGGTCGTCTTGATTATGCCTTGGGACATAATGTCATTTTATGAGGTCGTAATAACGGCTTTTCCGTCAACTTTATGTTTGTGGTGTCATTACCTAATTTTACCTATAGATAATGCAAATGCAAGCCATTCATGCTCAACAAGCGTTATTTTCGTGGGACGTTGATACGGTTATAATACTATAGCCTCTTCCTTTTATTTTTTGCCCCTTTCAAGGGCTGTCTAGTGGAAGTATTAGGGTGATTGCCAACTGCGAAGTCTTTTTTTTTTTTTTGTCCGGGTTGGATTCTCGACTGCGGCTATTGGTTTTCGTGATGTACAGATAAAACAATAGATAGGTTTTCATGCTTTACAGTTTTTATATATATATAAATATATAAAGGTAAAATCATACTCGTTTACAAATGCTGATTTTTCAAGGGGCTGAGAGTGGGGAGGAAATTGCTTTTAAAATTATCTTATATTATGATATGAATATATTGCATATATATAATAAATATAATGGCATTCATTATTTTTTTAAAATTATTATGTCAATAGATGTTAGGAAACGAAAACAATTGAATTTTCATTTAAAAATTTATTTTAAACATAATTTTATAGAATTTAATTTAATTTTTTATTTTAAATGATAGCATATTAAATATAAAATTTCATTTAGGAATGAATCCTAAACATAAAATTTTATTTATAGATAAATTATACATCCACAATTCCAATTATGGAATTGGATAAATTATAGTATTGAATTCCAATTACGTTGTCACGACCCAAAACAGTGGGCCGGACCGGCACTAGGACCTAGATAAGCTTAAGGCACCCGAGACCCGTAGTAAGTCTAAACTATCACAACTCATCCTTATTATCATTTGACTATCTGAATAGTAAGTCCACATTATGACATTTTTTTTTTAAGACAATCAGAGTTATTAATTATAACCCAGCATTGGTAATACATACTATTTGCAGCTCGGGCCCACATCCATATAATAAAAATATTTTCTCATACAAATATTTATTTGTCATAATATGTTCAAACTATTCCTATTATACAGTCTCCCAAATAGTCATTTACAATCCACAATTTATTTATAATCACATGATAATTCTATTACAACCTAATATTTATTTAAGTATCCTAACTGCGGAGTAAAATAAAATATGCGGAGTATTCTAAATATTAACAGAGAGTTTGTACTAACATGATTAATCCTCTGCGAAGAAGGAAGCAGAGTCTTATAGACCGATAGTACTTCTATTC